>JAQQSV010018526.1:0-11382 GCA_028646515.1 Pseudochirops corinnae | reverse complement strand
TGCTTAGATCTGTTTATCTAATCTTTCTTAACCTCTCTTCTAATGTCTAGTTTCACATTTCCAACTTTTGGACATCTTAAACTGAATGCTCGGGAGGCATCTAGATTCAACACAACCAAAACTGAACTCATTATCTTTCCTCAAAGAACCTTCCCCTCTTCTAAACTTCCCTATTACTATTTAAAGGTACCACTATCTTCCCACTGACACAGATTCATAACCTAAGTGTTACTCTGGAATCCAAACTCTCTTTCAAATTCATATTTAATCTGTTACTAAACCCTATCAATTCTACCTTGGCACAATCTCTCATATAAATCCCCTTCTCTCCTATGGAATAACTATAGGATTATGGATTAGCACTAACTATGGGACTATTAGGACTAACTAGGACTAACTAACCATAGGACTGGATTATGGCAAGAGTCTGCTGGTTGATTTCCTTCCTTCATTTCTCCCTCCTCTAACCCACCCTCCAGGGCTGGTGTGGTCACTCCCCTATTCAAATAAATTCCAGTAGCTCCTTACTTACCTCCAGGATCAAACATAAAATCTTCAGGCTTTTAAGACCTTTATAAGAAGGCCTTTTCTAGTTTTCTTATACTTTATTGTCTACTAGATATTCCATGGTCCAGTGATACCAATACCATTGCTGGTCCTCACCAACATACTCCATCTCCCAACGCCATGCATTTTCCCTGGTGTCCTCCATGCTTGAAATGCCTTATCTCCTTACTCTCTTTGCCTCTACTTCCTGATTTCCTTCAAATGTAACCTTCTGCGAGAAAACTATCCCAGTTAATGACAGTGCTTTTCCTGAGAGATGAACTCACACCTACCATACACACACACACACACACAAATATACATATACATATGTACATGCACAGCTGTTTGCATGTTGTCTATACCATTAAAATGTGAGCTCCTAGAACTGACAAGGAGAATAATTCCAGAAAATCCAGGAAAGATTTACATGATGCAAAGCAAAGTGAACAGAACCAGGAGAACACTGTATATGTGATAGCAATATTGTATGATGAAAAACTGTGAATGACTTAGCTATTTTCAGCAATATTCTCAGCAATACAATAATCTAAAACAATCCCAAAGGGCTCATAATGAAAGATGCTATCCAGAGAAAGAACTAATGCCGTCTGAATACAGACTGAAGGGTCCTTCCTTCCTTTCCAAGTTGTCTCACACAAAATGACTAATACGGAAATGTTTTGCATGACGGTACATGTATAGCCTATATGAGATTGTTTATCGTCTCAGAAAAGAAGGAGGGGAGAGAAGGAGGGATAGAATTTGGAACTCGAAACTTTAAGAAGCCCATATATTACAAATTCTGTTCAAAGTAGAATTTCTGAAATACTTATACCAAACATTTTTAATAATATAGAAGTTCTTTCTTTGTTTGTTTGTTTTCTTGGGTTTATTGCAAACACTAAAGGCCTTTGATCACTTTGATATCCTGAACTTTTTGTTTTAATTCACTTTTCTCTACCCTTTTTTTTTTTAAACTTTTATTTATGTTAGTTTTCATATTTAGTTTACACATCATTCATTTCCACGAGATTTTGAGTTACAAATTTTCTCCATCTTTCCCCTACCCCCAAAACACCCCAAAACAGCCATGCCATTGTATAACCCCTCCCCCAATCTATTCTCTCCTATGTCCTCCCCCCTCCCCCCTCTGACTTTCCGGTAGGGCAGGATGGATCTCTCTACCGCAGTACCTGTGTATCTTAAGTTCCAGTTGGATGTAGTTAATAATAATTATTATTATTATTATTGTGTGTGTGTATGTATGTATGTGTGTGTATATGTATATATATGTGTGCGTGTGTATATACACACACACACACACACACACATACACATTTTAACATTTGATTATAGAACCTTAAATTCTAGATTCTTTCTCTTCCTCCCTAATCACCCACCCCCACTGGAAGGACAAGTAATCGAATACAGGCTGAACATGTGTAATTACGCAGAACCTCTCCACAGAGGGCATATTGTGAGAGACTGATTATGTGTCCCTTCGTCCTCTCCCGTCCTGCTCCCCCCCGCCCCGTTCCACTCTCTACCCTGTCCCTGTCCCTCTACAGAAGTGTGCACTTTCATCAACTCTTCCTCCCCACCCTGCCCTCCCCTCCATCATCCCACCTCTCATCTCCATTCCCCCTACTCTCCTGTGTGGCAAGATAATAATGTAGAAGTTCTTCACTGGCTCAGGGACCAAGTTAGACACTGGAGGTGGAAGTAGAGAGACATAGTTATTATATTAGTCTTTTGTTTTAATTCCCAAGAAATGTTATTAGCAAAAAGAAGCTAGTCATGTAACTTTCAATAACTACTGCCAAGTTATATATCTTTAAACGAACTCTTCTATAGTCATATTGGTTTTAATTTTCTTCCTCATTCTGCAAACAGCAATTTATTCAGTTTTAGTAGCAAAATGAGAAGGTGCTATTCCAATAAAAAATGCACTTATGTAATTTAAATGTACACTTATATACTGGTTTAATCAATGCAAATCAGTTGCCATAAAGAAGAGACCAAGAGCCTGAAAACCATCTTAGTCAGCAAACACCACCTTCTTGCCAAGTAGAGAATGACAGCCAAGGGCATTACTGAGTTAGAATATAAATTCATTTGTAAAATCTTACAGAAAAAGGTAAAGAAAAATTATGAGCAGTATTGCCTCATAACACAACAAAAACTATGAGAAGAAAAAATACATCAAGAAAGCTTGATTAGAGACACAAGTTAAGTTATGCCAAAGGCCTCTAAAAATGAAAATGGAAGGACAACAAACGGATGAAACATGGAAAATGTGTGTCAAGGTTTTTATAACAAACCATTCTTTTGACTACTAAGGACAAAAGAACAACCTCCTTTAGCCCCTAAGATCACAGTCCCACATGTCTTTATTGAGGATATGCCACTGAAGTAAAAACAATGGAGGAAAGCAGGTGGGCAAGTAAATGCAGAGGAAATCTGAGTTGGGAGTGACACAATGTTGAAGGAGCTAAGTGATCAATGTTCCAAGGTATACAAAGAAGGGGGAAAATATCAAAAGTACAGAAAATTCTGGGACATTACTATTTTAAAAAAGGATCAAGAGAATACCACTAACTATAAATCCAACTCTACTTTCCCACCTATGCAAAGCATTTGTGAGCAACTCTGGTAAGCACCAGAGAAATTCCACAATAGGCCACATCTTTACTATCCTATCATTGGCTGAAAGATGTAAAGAATGGAAGATCTTGCTGTGCTTACACAGTTTCTTGAATATTCAAATACCATTTCATTCTTTTTTTTTCCATGTAGTATTCTTTTATTTTAAAAAGAAAACCATTGCCCAAAATGTCAATCATATGTTATAAGTTTAATCTAGAAATTTACTGTGGGCCAAAATTAAACAAAGAAGTAAGAATATATCCTGGTTCATTTGGAAAGTTTAGGGAAGACACAATGGCTGGAATAGAAGTCACATTAGAATCTCAGAACTCTGTCTTCACTAAATCATTGTCTTTTTGAGGGTTCATTGAGAGGGATAAATATTGAGACTTTGAGAGATTAAAATACCACTTACAAACTGTGCACTGAAAAATACATAATTTTTTTAAACATTTATTTTAAAAACTTTTGAGTTCCATGTTTTTTTTCCTTCTTCCTTCCTTACCCACTCCCAGTGGGAAGACAAGCAATTCAATATAGGTTGTACATGTGTAGTTATGCAAAACAGTTCCATAGTAGTTATATTGTGAAAGACTAACTATAATTCCCTCCATCCTACCGCCCATTTATTCTACTTTCTCCTTTGACCCTGTACCTTTTCAAAAGTGTTTGCTTCTAACTACCCTCTCCCCCAATCTGTCCTCTCTTCCATCATCCTCCCTGTTATTCCCTTCCCCCTATTCTCCTGTAGGGTAGGTAAGATACCCAATTGAGTGTATATGTTATTTCCTCCTTAACCCAAATTCAAGGAGAGGAAGGTTGACCCCATTCCCTTTCACCTTCCTGCATCATTTTATTCTTTAGAGTAAAATTTTATCTCTCTTCCAATAAGATGCCTCCTACACATGTTAAAATTATACAAAGTTCCTTAAAAAATGTAAAAAAGAGATAATTTTGTTCAACAATCCATAATTCAATTGTCAGAAATAAAATAGGGAGCTATGTATCTGACAAAAGTTTGTGACACTGCTGTGGAGGAGAACCAGTTTAGAGTCCAAGTTAAGGAAGGATTCCCAATAGATGAAATTAACGAGAAGTGGCTATTTACAAATGACATTACCCTGACTACATCAAGCCCTACAACACTGTAGGGGCTCTGAAAACCTCAAAGATCACTGGAGAGCTTGATCTAAATGTTGACACAGGAAAGCTAAGTGAATGAAGAACGCCTATTGTTCAGCACATGATATGGAGAGAGATGACTTACTGGGTTTGTCCATCAGGTCACAGATGCTGAATACTGTGAGTGATCAATGATTAGCTGGACCCAGAATTAAACAGGAGAACAATATCCTCTCATACTTTCCCCCCTTTTATACCTGAGGCCACATACAACAGGTGTCTCTATTCCCTGAACTCAATACAATCTGACTTCCAAGCTCATCATTTAACTGAAACTACTCTCCTAAGTTGCCAATGATTTCTTCATTACAAGTCTACTAGCCCTTTTCCCCCAATCTTCATCCTTCTTGACCTCTGCAGTCTGTGATGCATATAACCCTTTTCTCCTGGATACTTTATCCTAAGTTTTTGTAACAGCACTCTCTCTCTGCTCTCCTCCCACCAGTCTGTCCTCTTCTCCATCCTCCTTTGCTAGAGCTTCACCCAAATCATATAGATCATGCTCACTGACCGTGAGTGTCCCCCAAGGGTCTGTCTTGAACTTTCTCCTCCCATTCTATGGTCTCATCCATTCCCATGGATTCAATTATAATATATTTTGTCCAGACCTCACCTCTTTCTTGACTTCCAGTTCTGCAATCTATTGCCAAGTCTATTGGATTCTCAGACCCCCTCTTTTCACCAGTGGCACAGTCAGATGCTGGTGCAGGCTCTCATCACCTCAGGAGTGATTTACTGTATCAGTCTACTCGTAGGTCTCTCTGCCTCAACTCTCTTTCCATTCTAGTCCATGCTCTACCCAGCTGTCAAACTGAATTTCTAAAGCACAGGTCTGACCATGTCACTCCCTTAATCAATCAACTCCAGCATCATCCTAGTGTCTCCAAAATCAAATAAAATAATCATCTGTGCCATACCAATCAAACTACTGAAAAAGTATTTTATAAAGCTAGAAAAAATAATAACAAAATTCATCTGGAAGAACAAAAGGTCCAGAATATCAAGAGAATTAATTGAAAAGAAATGCTAGGCAATGTGGTCTAGCCATACTACATCTTAAATTGTATTATAAAGCAGCAGTCATCAAAACTACTTGGGACTGGATAACAAAGAAAAGGGGTAGATCAGTGAAATGGGTGAGGTATACACAACATGGTGTTCAATGACTATCGTAATCTACCGTCTGATAAAACTCAAAGACTACAACTTCTGGGATAAGAATTCACTATCTGACAAAAACTGCTGGGAAAACTGGAAAACAGTCCACTGGGCATAGACCACATATGAAAACCTTATCTTACACCGCATACCAAAATAAAGTCACAATGGGTACATCATTTAGATATAAAGGCTGATACTATAATAGAAGTGGGAGAGCAAGGAAGAGTTTAACTGTCAGATTTATGGAGAATGGAAGAATTTATGACCAAACAAGAGATATAGAACATTATGAAATGGAAATGGGCAATTTTGATTACATTAAATTGAAAAGATTTTGTACAAACAAAAAGCTAATGCAACCAAGATTGAAGGGAAGCAGCAAAGAATTCGTGTCTGATAAAGGCCTCGTTTCTAAAATATATAGAGAACTGAATCAAATTTATAAAAATACAAGTCACTCCCCAATTGAGAAATAGTCAAAGGATATGAACAGGCAGTTTTCAGAGGAAGAAATTAAAGCTATCTATAGTTATATGAAAAAATGCTCTACATCACCATTAATTAGAGAAATGCAAATCAAAACAACTTGGAGATACCACATCACACCTATCAGATTGGCTAACATGACAATACAAGAAAATGATAAATGTTGGAGAGGATGTGGGCAAATTGGGACACTAATACACTGTTAGTGGAATTGTGAACTGATCCAACCACTCTGGAGAGCAATTTGGAACTATGCCCAAAGTGTTATAAAACTGTGTATACCCTTTGACCCAGCAATACCACTTCTCGGTCTCCCAAAGAGAGCATAAAAATGGAAAAAGGGCCCACATGTACAAAAATATTTATAGTAGCTCTTTTTGTGGTGGTCAAGAGTTGGAAACTGAGAGGATGTTCACCAATGGGGAATGGCTGAATAAATTGTGGTATCTGAATGTAATGGAATACTATGATGCTGTAAAAAATGATGAACAGGCAGATTTCAGAGAAACCTGGAAAGACTTATATGAATTGATGTTGAGTGAGGGGAGTAAAACCATTGTACACAGTAAGAGCCACAATGTACAAGAGCTGATTTTGATAGACTAAGCACTTTTCAGCAATGCAAGGACCTAAAACAATTCCAAAAGACACACAATGGAAAATGCCAGTCATATCCAGAGGAAAAACGATGGCATTGGAATGCAGAATGAAGCAGATTATTTTCTTTTTTGTTTTTTTGTTATTTCTCATGGTTTTTTCCATTTGTTATAATTCTTCTATGCAACATGACTAATGTAAAAATGTGTTTAATAGGAATGTATATGTAGAGATCATATAAGACTGCAAATCATCTTGGGGGAGGGGAGAAGGAAGGGGAGAAAATTTAAAACTTATGGAAGTGAATATTGGAAAAAAAAGAAATAATGAGCAGGCAGACTTCAGAAAAATCTGTAAAAACTTATGTGAACTGATGCCAAGTGAGGGGAGCAGAACCAGGAGAACATTGTACATAGTTACAGTCACATCATATGGTAACTAACTTTGATAGGCCTGGCTCTTCTCAGCAACACTAGGTTCTAAGACAACTCCAAAAGGTTCATGATGTAAAATGTTACCCACATCCAGAGAAAGAATTATGGAGTCTGAATGCAGATGGAAGCATGCTATTTGCTCTCCCTCTTTTTGGTTTTGTTTTGTTTCTCCTTTCTCATGATTCATTCCATTGGTTATAATTCTTCTTCACAATATGACTAATGTGAAAATGTTTAATATGAATGTTTATGTTGAGCCTATATCAGACTGCATGCTGTGTTCGGGAGTGGAGAGGGGTAAGGGGGGGGAGAAAATTTAATTCTCTAAAGTTTGTGGAACTGAATGTAGTGAACTAAAAATAAATAAATCCTTCTTGCAGTTATCCAAACAAGAAACTCCACCAGCCAACTCCGTATCTTTTCCCTGGGGGTGGCTTTCCTTCCTCCTCTCTACCCTACCCCACCTCTCAGCTCTTTCTAAGAAGGAGCTCAAATCCCACCTTTACAAGAGGCCTTTCCTAGCCCCCCTCAATAAGAGTGTCTTCCACCTGTGATTTCCTCCAAATGTACCCAGCACATATCCTATATATGTGCATACTTGCTTCCACGTCGTCTCCTTCATTGGGGTGCAAGCTCTCTGATTGTTCTGCCCTTATTTTCATTTCTTGCAGTAAGCACAATGCCTCACACATCACAGGCACTTAATGTTTGCTGCATTCTAGTCTACTTTTCACTTATTATTAGCTCTGTGACCTTGAGCAAGCTGCTTAAGCTCTCTGAATTTCTGTCTCTTTATCTTTAAATGGAAATTATAGTGTAATAACTGCCTAAAGTCAGGGGACTCAATTTAATACCTTTAAAGACCTCTAGAATTAAAAAGCAGGAATATAGAACTCCTTCCTCAACTAAAATCAATGACAAGGCTGAAAAAAAATCTGTCCTATAGAAGGTAATTAGGATAACAAGTAACTCATATTTAAATAATACGGCCTTTTAAAGTTTGCAAAGCACTTGCCTTACAACAACTCTTGTGAGGTAGGTACTATAAAGATTTTCTTCCTCATTACTAAAAAGAATGAAGGCTAAGCAACTTGTAGTGGCTGCAAAACTAATAAACACTAACAAGATATTTGAAACCAAGTTTTCTGACTCTTTAAGTGCAGCACCCTTTTAACGATACTGCATACTCTGTATCTTCCAAACGGGATATCAAGAGAGCATTCCTATTTAGGAAAGGGCAGGAATCGGTCACCTCTGAGGGTCCTACTGACCCTGAGCTTCTGTCATTCTGAGAAACAAGCAAAATGTCTGAAGCAGTGAATGAGCAGAGTTACTGCACTTATCGGGCTAACGTTTCTTGCCCTAAAAGAGAAAAAGGAGCCTAATCAAGCCACAGGCTAGTAGAAATGAACAAAAAAAAAAATGAACTGCTAGAATATTGTCTTATCTATCAGTAGAGAACTTTTTCTCCCCTTTGGTCTGGAAAAAGTTCTGTGTTGTACAGTAGATTTTTAACAGGTTTGATTTAATGAATAATTTAGAATTACCTATACTTAGAGTACCCAATATTTGTACCCAAATATATATTCCTAAGTACATTTATATTTTAAAAATTGATTTTTGTAGTTTAAATTTTCTTCATATGATCTTGTTCACACTATTCCTATAGGAAACATTTTATTGCCAATACTAAAATAACCTTCATCATCTTTGACCCGATCTCAAACTCTAAGTTAGGAACATCCAAATAAACTATATGTTACTACGTTTTTAGCTTCATTTATGGACAAAAATACCCTCACTTATAATGGAACTAAAGTTTACCAAAATTCTGTAGTAGATTCTATTCTACTTTCGTCAATTTCTGTTCCAAACTGTCTTTTCTTCTTAAATCACCTACATATAGTACCCCTTTCCACCTTCCTAGCCTTAGCAGAATGCTTTACCAAATACTTCATTGAAAAAAGTGAGATTAAGCATCAAAATCTCTCTTTTCTACCCAACTATCCATAGAAATAAACTCAAAATCATTTCCCATGCTCTCCTTTGCTCTAATTGCAGAGAAAGAAGGCATACCCTTCTTGCAAACACCACCCCCTCTCTACCTCTATCCTTGAACTTCCTTCTCTTATCTCACAATTTTAATTTTTCTTATTCAATGGCTCTTTTCCTAAAGTTCAAAAGCATGCCTGCATTGTCCCCAATATTAAAAAAACAAACCCAACAACCTGCCATTGTTACTATCTTTCGTCCTAACTACAGTCCCCTCTTTTCTTTCACTGATTAGAACTCTTAGACAAAGTGGTCTATACCTCCCTCTATTTCTTTCCTCCGTTTCTCACCTCACACATTACTTATTTTTACTTTTATATCCTCAGCACTTACTAGAGTGCCTGCCTGGCCCAAAACAGTCCTTAATAAATATCTCAAGTTTGTATCCCCCAAATCAGTTTAAATCACTCTTACTGAGTCAGCCAATTAACCAGCATTTATTAGAAAAGGTTTTAAAAGAATCATTTAGAGTAGGCCCCCAAAAACAAAAAAGATGAGGTTTAAGGTAGTTAATTTCATAAAGAAATATAAAAAAAGCTAAGCAGTTGCAAATATCCGGTGAATCAGGCTAACAAAGTGTAAGCACAAACTACTGATAACAAAATGGCAGGGCTGCCCTGTCCCCATCAAATAGAATTGTATTGCCTATTTCTTTATATGACTATACTACTTTAAATTCTAAACCTGTTAAAGCATTTTGAATATTACTGCTAGCTTAGAAAAATTCCAACCATATTTTCCTTACTACACAGTATTTTAATAATTTGGATTCATCCTGGATCTTCTGAATCTTATTTGAACCAGATTAACATTTATCCTCATCGCTTCCCTAAAACAATTTTCTGTACAACACAAACATTCATCCAATAAACCAGGGGGTCTTAACCTTTTCACGTGTGTGTCAAAGACCCCTTTGTAGAGTAATGTTTTTAAATGCAAAAAAAATCAATTACCTTGAAATAATTATCAAGATATTTTTAAAAACAAGTTCCTGCACACCAAAGTACAATAACTCCAACAATAAATGTCAGTGCTTTGACCATTAATTTTTAAATTCACAATTTTAACCAATGGCTTTCCGCCAGCAAGGTAAAAGTCTAAGAAAACAACAACACTGAAAATTCAACTACCATCAAAGCCTTTTAAGTATTATTGCTGGGAAGTACATTGGCCCATCACCTCTAGTTAAGCTGTGAGGCATGAAAGCTACGAAGATTAAAGAAAAGGCAAAATTCCTACTAACATTGGCACGTCCCTGTTTCTCCTTGCCACCTTTATATGGGAGTCTTGCTGTAATATTTATTCTCCTCATACTTCTCTTTTTCTCCATTTACAGTCTGGTATTATACAACTCTGAAACCCACCTGCGACTGCTGGGAAGTTACTGAGGAGTGGGGTCTCTTCAACAGGTTCAGTCCTCTGCCTTTAGTATAAGCACTAAAGAAGAGACTCTGGGAGGCTCTACCTAATTATCTTCATGCTTTTGAGTATAATTCCTTCTACAATTCAAGCCCTGTAAGCAAGAGGAGTGTTTATGCTTAAAAATCACTTGAAATGCTAATTAGAGACCAGCAGATTCCCTAGTTAATTCCTCTTAAGAGTAAGAAGATGGGGGGCGAGCCAAGATGGTGGCGTAGCAGCAGCAACATATCACAGCTCTCACATAGCCACCCCAAAATATCCATGGAATAGGACTCTAAACCAATCCTAGAACTCCAATACGCACACCAAGATACTTCCCACTAAAGTCAGCTTGGCTACGAAGAACCATATCAGCACTGCAAAACCAGCCTGGCCTGAACCCGCTGCTGAGCCGCGGGGGTGGCCAGATGAGAGGAGCGGTGAGCGGATTAGCGGCAGCTGCGAGCAGCGTTCAGAACTAGGTCAGTGGAGCTTGCGAGGTCTTGGGAGAAAAGCAGTATGGCCTAAAGGCCTCCAGAGCGGAAAAGTGAAAGGCAGAGGTTTTACACCCGCCTCCGCGTAGCAGCTTCCCGCCTGTGGCCTGCAGACAGCAGGGGGACTAGGCAATTGTTCTGAGGCCAGCGCTCTCGCGTTGAGCGGCCTGGATCTGGATCACCATCTTGGGCCTTGGTCTTGGAGTCTTCATTATCCAGCAAGCCGGAAATAAGTAGGAAGGGTCCCAGCACCTTCCTGAGACCTACGGCAGCCAGGAGGACCCCAGCGATTTGGGACAGAGCTTTCCCTTCTGGAAGCAGAGCCCCACAGAGATTTAAAAAAAAAATCACGGACTGAACAACCATGAGTAAGAATAAGC
>JAQQSV010018525.1:0-11383 GCA_028646515.1 Pseudochirops corinnae | reverse complement strand
AAGAGAGAGACGGAGACAGAGAGACAGAGAGACAGAGAGGCAGAGAGAGAGAGAGAGAGAGAGAGAGAGAGAGAGAGAGAGAGAGAGAGAGTAAATGAAACTCTGTATGAACAGCATGTTTTTTCCCACGGCAAATATATTAAACTGCATATTACGGTAAAAAGCCACAAAACATACATTGAGATCCATAAGGATATTGAGTAGACATGGTAGTTTCACTATTTCTTTCTGATAAAAGTTAGAGAGTTCCTGTTCAAGTTAAGATATGAAAACATTGACCTAAATTGTATGCCAAATAATTTGCTTTGGGATCTTCATTTACATTTAATTCCTTTAAAAAATTCTCTCAATACTCATAGGATTTCTACTGTTTTCTGGGTTAATCATCAGTTTTGATGTGGAAATATAAACACGAGACTAGAAACTGTCTTTAATAGTTTAGACACCCAAAGTGAAAGCCAGAAAATTGAAAAAGAGCAAGTGTGAATTGGAAACATAAAGATATTTTTCACATCTAATATATTTCCAAATAACACATATACTCTGACAGCCTTTTGGCAATGGATCACGTCCAGTTCTTTTAACAGGCAGGAACTGTATACTTGGTAAGGAGTGACTGAAAAATTGCACCAAGTGCTTTATTGGCTTCATGTCATTCCCTGAACAGGAGGCAAGTAATGAAGACCATTGTTGAAGGAAAGCAGCCACTTTCTTTTCAAGTTCTACTGCTAACTTCCCTAATAAATTATGTGATTCTCTTTATGATGTGTGTGTGTTTTTTTTTTCCTTTCAAAATGAGGTTGTAGGTTTAGAGAGAAGTTAGGGTGAGTTTTCCACGATCTATAAAATGCAAAAGGACAGCACCTTTAAATAGAGTAATTAAGTGTGCATGGATTAAACATACTATTAAAAGTGGTATAATATTAGCATTTACTTGTCAACATTGACTAGTAATTCCTAGTCTCGCATCAGAGATTACTTTAGAGTGAGGAAATTGTTTACTATATTATTCCCACAGCTCCTTATCTGTAGGAATCATCAGTACATATTTCCATAACATCTAGAGGGAGAAAAAAAACTATCATTATTATGTGTAAATACATTTAACAAACCTCTCTAGAGATTATGGCAGTTGCCACTACTATTATTAATGAGATCCATTCTTCATTTGCTGCTCCACCAATTTACTCATGGGGGAAAAGAGAGGAAACTGAGTAGAATCTGGGACAAATATCTAACTTGGTATTTCCACTTAGCTAGTATATAACAAATGCGGGGGAAAAGTATGCTTTGGAGTTAGTGACTATGTGTCTGACTTGTGGTACAGAATTTGTGATCCTGTTGCTTTTCTTTCTTTGAAGAAGAGAATGTTTTGCTGGCTCTCCCAACAACCATCCCTTTAGAAAAAAATAAATGTAAGTTAGTTTTGAGGCCTAACTTTCCAATGGTTTTCTATATACCCTCTCTTTTTTCAAGGTCTAGATGTGCTGGACAGAGTATTCCTCATCACCCTTCATCCACTTTTGTCTACCTATATTTATTCTTTGCTACCATTATCTGATTTAAAAATCCACAGTTTCTGGGCAAGAATTTTTTAAGCCACTTATACGTTTGGTATTCCTTTGATCAAATCTAGAAAATATGAAAAGTTCAGGAAATCAGTTTCTTAATATGAAAATGATATAGTTGATAGAGAGGGAACTGCCTATGAAGTTGGGAAAACGTGGGTTCAAGTCCAACCTCATAGATATGCTGACTGTGTAACACTGAATAAAATATTTATCTTCTTAGTGCCTTAGGCAATCTCTAAGACTGTAAGTTACACAGAAGGTTCTGACTTGCCTGGGTAGAGGGAATTTCTCCATCTGACAGTTCCATATAGCAATGCAATCACAGGTCTAAGCTTGATCTCCTGTCCCCAGAAGGGATAACTTTGGGAGTAGAGGCTATGTGTAGCAAAGACTGCTCCCTACAAGAAGCATGGAGGTGTTTGTTTATTAAAAGTGGAATACCTAAGTGAAATCTTACCAAAATGTATTAAAATTTTATCTGGTTCCATTGCATACATAGGTAAATTGATGTGCTTTTGTTTTTGGACAGCAACTGCGATTTACTAGTTTAGGGCAGTGGTATCCAAAATAGGTTGTATAAGATGATCCACTGGGTTTGGAGTACAAAATATTAGAATTTCTATTTCTATTTATTTTGTATCTAAAAGCAAGGAATAAAGCTTTGCCACAATAATACGAGTCGTATCCTATGGGTATACACAGAATTGCCTTGGAAACTTCCAAGGAAAATATATCCTTCTCTATGAAGGATTTTGTTATGTTAACATGATTCAGTAAACTCTGGCTAGCATCTTGGGCCCTTAGTGACTTCTGAAGATAGCAGAAGTATAAGGGAGAAGGAATTTTGCCTAAAGCTTGATCAAATAGAATTGGCCAATAAACAAGGTGGGTCGTACTCATGAAGCCTTAAAAAAGAGTGAATGACCTTGTGCTCAGAGCTCTTTTCTCTTCCCATCTGCAGACTGTATCAGCACCCTCATCACCATTATTATTGTCAGCACTGTCATCATCATCATTGTCATCAGCTCCATAAGGTTCATGTAGTTCTTTATAAAGATTACCTCAGTTGATTCTTAAAAGAACCTTGGGAGGTATTATTATTCTGGTTTGAAAGATGATGAAAATGAGGCAAAGAGGCTAAATGGTTTGAGACACAGCTAGTAAGTACTTGAGGTAAGATTTTCAACCTACCTGACTCCGTATTGAGTGTTTTTTCCACTACACCACCCGGAAATATCTGAGACTTTTCTTGGAGGAATGGGGGAGGAGGCTTGTGCCCTTCTCTCATACTAGCCACATAGTAGTACAAACATGCGTCAGCTAATTCTTCTGCCCTGCTGTGTCATCTTGAGATTAGATAATAAATTAGAGCACTGACTGTTTATTCAGGTTTGTATTTCTTTGAAAGATAAGAAATGACTGAATATTCATGATGAGAGTATAGTTTAACAAATTGAGTGAGAGTGTTAGACTTGGACTGGACTTAGAATCAGAAAAAAAAAATTGGTATGAATCCCACCTCAGACACTTGATTTGTGACCCTGGGTGAGTCACTTAATACCCTCTGTATCTCCATTTGCTGATTTTAAAATAATGAGGTAAGACTTAACTTCTAAATTCCCTTCTAGCTCTATATTTATGCTGCTTTGATCCCATGAATAATTTCCAGTCTTGGAAGGAACCCTGTGAATTCAGGAGGTCTGGAGGTAAATTAGAGGCCTCTTTGCATCCTAAATACTACTTTTTTGAGGAGTTGACCACAGGCCAGTGGATGAGCCAAACCGTGGTTTGCATTATTAGAAATCAAAGAGAGAATTGTTTGTTCAGTGCATATCTGAAGTGAACTGTGAAATATTTATTCAACATTACCAAAAATGGCATTATGTTTAGATGTTTAAGCCTCATCCTCTCAGGAGAGAATAACAGTAGTTATATTATTTATTTCATGGCTGTTAATTTTAAAACATTCTTACATGTGAGAACTTTTTATATTAACATTTGTTTTGTGTGCAGGAAATAAATAGCTGTCCCATACTTGATTGACATTATTTACATTTAGTATCTTTTTTTATTGCTCCTTTTGGGGACATTCTAGACATGAACTAAAAGCCAGGCTTTAAGTAACGTTCCTTGTGGCTCCAGATTGAGGATATTTAAAAAGTCAAAATAGAGCAAGAAAATGAGTCTAATCTCTTTACGTGAGCCCAGTCTGTACTTGCACAGGTCCAGAGCTGAAAAGAGTCCCTTAGTAGAAATAGAAAAGGGTTCACTGGACCACCACCCCCTTGAGTTCAGCTGAGTTAATTATCTTTTTAATATTTACTATATGTATGAACATAGACACCCTTGCTGGGTCCATATATAAAATGTCCAAGTGTCATGAACAGTACTTAAGTTATTTTGAGTGAAGAAAGGGAGTTCCATAATGCAGAGGGCATGGTAATAGCAACTTATTTACTTCTTTCCTTTCAGCCTCCCATGATATATTACAATGTGTGTGCACCTGGATAAGTGGGATTATAGATTATTTAAACATTTGACAAAACTAGCCTTCACAAAATAGACAAGTAACTTTAAAATGTTTCTTGCAAAGAAACTGTCGTTTGAAAGTTAATTCTAGGGTTGGCTAGGTAGTGCAGTGAATAGATTCCTGGCCCTGGAGTCAGGAGGACCTGAGTTCAAATACGTCCTCAGACACTAAACACTTACTAGCTGTGTGACCTTGGGCAAGTCAGTTAACCCCAATTGCCCTGCCTTCCCTGCTCCAAAAAAACAGAAAAGAAAAGAAAAAGAAAGTAATGCTAAAAACGTGAGCAGAAGTAAGCAAGATGAGATCAACAGAGTTGATGCTATGATCCTTAGTGTGAGCTTGTGGTCAGTCACATTCCAGGACAAAAATAAAGATTACCTGATTAGATAGGATAAGGCTCAAAAATGGAAAGAATAACTTCAACATGGAATATTGAAATTATTCAATGTAATTTCAAATAATGATTTATGTCCCCTATTAATGATACTAAACCAAATAAATATATAAGAATCATATGGAGTTGTTTAAAATCTGGTCATACTTAGCGAAACACTTTAAAAAATTTCACGAAATTTAGTAATGCAGGTCTATGAGTTTCTTTTCAGGTTTTTGAGGCTTAGAAGTTTCACTTTGAGGTTTTCATTTTTGGTGAAGACCGAAGAGTGACTTTCCATTGTGGAAATACATGTTGCTCTGCTGGAGTAAAAATGGGTAAAACAAGATGTAAGGAAATACAGTCCTTTGTCCAAACACTACTATAAGATGCAGAGAAAATATTGCTAGAGATTTGAAGAAAAAAGTATTAGAAGGCAATATGTGGCACAAGATATTTCCTAGTTGGATGAAAATAGAGTTGTTTCTACCATGTGTCAGCTTATGGTATTTACTAGATTCTGATTCAGTAATGAAATACATGAAGAGGATGCACTGGAGAATATATATCTTCAGTTGCATATGATTTGTTTAATGAAAACGGTATTTTATGTGTAAAAAAATATAAGTATATACACAACGGAGCACTTGCTTTGAATGCAATGGGAAAAAAAAAAACTTCCTGGGGTAAGGTTAAAGAGATAAAACATAAAAATTCATTCAATTCATCATGTATGGGCAAATCATTGCAGCAAATAAGTTGGGAAAGTACACAAATGTTGCAGGATGCCATTTTAAAAATAAAATGAAAAGACATTTAAATAGAATGTATTCTGGTTAGCATGGTGAAGTATTTTTTAAGATGTCAAATTTTAAGAGAAATTATAAAATTGTGATTTCAAGGGGCTGCAAGTACTATGCTACCCAGCAGATGTTTTCTGAAAGATTAAAAAGAAAGCTATTCTGTAACTTCAATGTATAAGTCATATCTGAATAATTAGTGAGAAAGTAGCTAAGTTTTAAAGAAGCTGATGTTATGGAGCCATGTTTTATTTATTTATTTTTAAACATATTTGTACATTAAGCATGTTGTGAGAGAAGAATCTGAACAAAAGGGGAAAAGAAACTGTAGGAAAGAGAAAAAAACAGAGAAAAAAGAGAGAAAATAGTATGCCTCGATCTCCATTCAGACTTCACAGTTATTTCTCTGGAAGGGCATGTCATTTTCCATCACGAGTCTTTTGGAGATGTCTTAGATCATTGCCTTGTTGAGAAGAGCTACATCTATCAAAGATGGTCATCACACAATGTTGCTATTACTGTGTACAATGTTCTCCCGCTTCTGCTGATTTTGCTCAGCATTAGTTTAGTAAGTCATTCCAGGTTTTTCTGAAATCCACCTGCTCATCGTTTCTTTTGGAACAATAGCATTTCATTACATTGATATACCACAACTTATTCAGTCATTCCCTGATTGATGAGCATCCCCTCAATTTCAAATTCCTTGCCACCACTAAAAGAGTTGCTATAAATATTTTTGTATATATGAGTCCTTTCCCCTTTTTTATGATCTCTTTGGGATATAGACCTAATAGAGGTATTGCTGGGTCAAAGGGTAGGCATAGTTGTTGTTGTTGTTTTTTAATCTTGGATTAAATATTCAGAACAAAGTCCACTAGATATTAATTATTTCCCTTGCCCCCCTTCAATCTAGTTCTATATATCAGTAATTGGCTGTAGTCAACTGTACTTTGAGAAGTCATTCAGACCAATTTTAGCACATTACAGAACACGTCTTCCTGCATTTGAAAGATTCAAGCTTTGTACAAATATTTAAAGAAACCGTCACTCACTCCCCAGGAATATAATATTCACCAAAACTGTAAATGGATAACATCTTTCCTATGTCAAGCGCAAGGTGTACAGGAAGAATGAAAAGTCTAAAATATTCTCTCTACATAACAGTGAGTTCACCAGGGTACACAACTTTGCTCACATGAAAAGGGAGCTTTAGAACCCTGCAGGAATCAACACATTCAGGTCTCTTGGTTTGATCTTATGGGCTCATGGAGATTGATTCTTTGTCCTTCTTAGGTTGCTTGAAGGCTGCTGGGTCTTCTGCAATTCTAGTAGCCTGAACCTGAATGAGCTCCATTGGTGATGGCATCTGAGTACCTCTGTACAACTGGACACTAAAATCTAAGTCAGAGTTCTGAAGGTTTCTTGAAGGCTCCATTTTTCAGATCATGGTTTGTCTCTATCACCATTTCCAGAGTCCATGCTTCTGGCATGTAGGCCATGTAAGGAGTAGAAGGTCAATGAGTAAACCAGCCTCTGGGCTTTTGCTTTCAAGCATAGGGTGTGCTACTTGGAGAAGACTGGGTTAAAACTATCAGTCTATCTTCTTTTGTCATTTCTCCATTTTGTAACTTAAATTTATGGACTGCCTCTGCCACACAGTGGTGCTTGGTTTCTTCTGTTGTGAGGCCTTTATAGGGGGTGTATCCCACATCTGTCAACCCTGCCTGCTGCTCAAAGTGCTTGATGCTCTCTTGTGTCTGTTTGGTAATTAGAGAACTCATGATGATATGCATAGCCTTGGCCTTCACCACTGTGGTCTTGTTCATTTGGTCACTATTTTCTCTTTCCTGGGTCTTGGAAAGCTGTTAGTACTTCTGATCTGGGATGACAGGCTTTTTCCACAGAACCTTCCTGCCAAGTCTGATGAAGGCAGAGTCATCAGTGTGGATCCTTGAGAACATCATCATAACTAAATGCCCATTGACACATTCCAATTGGCAAAGACATCTTGCCTAGAAGCCCACCTGTGCTATGCTCAATAGCAAGTACATCTGGCTCTCTGGATGATGCCATGAAAGATTGTAATTCAGTTGTTTCTCTAGACAGATATCCAGAACGCTGGTTCCCACAGTGAATGTCTATGGAAGCTATGCAGATAAGACAAAGATATCATAAGAGAACATTCTGTAGCTAGTGAAGAACTAGCAAAGAGCCCAAAGCAGCTCTCATACAGACGCTCTATAGACAGCTGGGTTTCTGTGAGGGAAGGAGGTGATGGAGGAAAGGGGGAAAAGAGACCATCCACAACCAGAGGCTCCACCATGGACAGGAAGCTGAGACTAACAAGGCTCTAGGCCCATCACTCCCAAAGGGCCAAAGCACAGGCAAACCAAGGCCATGATACAAGTAGCTGTAATGGCAAGCAAAGAAGTACTTAACACCTTGTTTCAGCTATTTAAATATTTAGCACCTTGTTTCAGTTCAAGTTTCTTTTAAGCCTTGCCCATGATTATGTCCAGTCTTTGTTAAAAAAACAGAATTTGTGAAACTCACAGTGGGAGGAACTTGCTGATGCAACAGGAAGGGGAGGAACAGGAAGAAGCTAATAACCATATATAAGGAGAAGCCCAAGCTGGGAAAGAGCAGAACTGAGAAGAGGGAACTTTGTGGTAGCCAGGTACTCTGTTTGTCTGTTCTGTTTGTGTTGATTTTTGTTTGTGATACTTTGTATAGAAGCCCTGAAACCTTACTGGAAGACCTGAAAGAGAATTTTCCTGTTGTCTACTTACAGAATTCATGGAGGAGGGATTTGGAAGTCCTGGTACTGCACTTACAATTTGTGTTGAGTTCTCAGACCTGGTTTGTGGGGCTATGTTGATTTCATAGTCAGATAGTGAATTGATGATGGTACTGGAAATGTGTATGAATGTTTTTTTGACTGACTCTGTTAAGCTTTGTCTTCTCAGAAACAGAAGCTGTGAAGGACTTGAGGTGGAGTAGACACTATGAGCTTCAATATGGAATGGGAACTGGATGAGGAACTGGATGAGGTGCTGGATGAGAAATTGAGAGCTGCCTACGTTTGAATCCAGGAGACAGTTGGGTAGATTCAGACAGGAGCTAGACTCATGGAAGAGGAACCATGGAATCTGAGAGCCAGCCTCAAGTCAAAATGAAAAGAGGTCTCCTTGTGTACTTAATGCTGCCTGAGAAGATCATGATTTACTGTGGCCTAGGGGTGGGAAAACTATGTACTCTGTACTTTGAACCTCTTATGGATGATTCAGTTAAGGATGAGTGGAAACTAATCTCCAATCAAGAAGAAATAAGACTTTTTGAGTGAGAGATTAAGACCATGTGACCTAGAGGTGGAGGACTTTGACTTTTGTACTTAGTGTCCCTTAAGGAAGCCTGATCCTTAAGGATGATTGAGGACTTACTGAATGATATCTTTTGCTTAAAACTAGAGGACCACTTTGGTGAAAACAATGTGGCCACTTTAGAGATAAATTTTTATGTTATGAAATTGGGAATGCTGTACTTTGGTTGCTGTGAAAGTTTTGGTTTAATTTACTGCTGCAATAGACAGTTGACTATACTTTGTGATCAGAACCTTAGAGCTATCCACAGCCGCAGTCCCCTGGAAAGCTGCTTGTGCTTGGCTTTACAGTAGCACCAATACCCAAATGGACCTCAGCTGGGAGAAGTAGAGTGAAGCTGGTAGGCAGTTCTATAGCCCTTTGGACATAGTTCCAAATTGCTTTCCAAAATGGTTTTATCAGTTCACATCTAGACCAAAAATGCATTTGTGTTCCAATTTTCACATATCTTCTCCAATATTTATCATATTTCCATTTTATCATGTTAGCCAACCTCATAGATGTGATGTGGTACCTCAGAGGTGCATTGGTTTGCTTTTCTCTAATAAGCAGAGATTCAGAGAATTTTTTTTTTCGATGACTATAGATAGCTTTAATTTACCTTAAAATGATCTGTTCATATACTTTGATCATTTATCAGTTGGAGAATGACTTGTATTCTTATAAATTTGATTCAGTTCTCTACATATTTTAGAAATGAGGACTTTATCAGAGACACTGGCTATGGAAATTGTTTATCAGCTTTCTACTACCCTTAGAATCTTGATTACATTAGCTTTGTGCAAACCCTTTTTAATTTAATATAATCAAAATTAATCCATTTTGTGTTTCATACTGTTCTCTATCTCTTATTTGATCATAATTTCTTCCATTCTATATAGATCTGACAGACAATCTATCTCTTGCTTTCCTAATTTGCTTATAGTATTACACTTTATTTCCAAATCATGTACCCATATTGACTTTATCCAGGTATACAGTGTAAGATGGTATTCTAAGCCTAATTTCTGTCAAAATATATTTTACGGAGAGAGAATTTTATAAATACTTGTAAATATTTCTAATGCCTCAAACATTATGTGATTTTTGTCACATAAAATAATCCAAGGGAGTCACATGACTTCAGTCAGGCTGTTGACTCATTTTTCATCATTTTCTTGCATAATTCTTATTTCTCTTCTCATTTTTTCCTCTACTTCCTTTACTTGATTTTCAAAATCCTTTTTGAGCTAATCCTAATTTGGAACTAAAGGTCTTATGGAAATGAATGTTGTACACGAATTATGAATGAATGAACGAATGAATGCATAATTAAATTAATAAATAGAATCAGAAAAAATGATGTGGTACATCAGAGGTGTTTTGGTTTGCTTTTCTCTAATCAGTAGTGATTCAGAGAAATTTTTTTTTGGATGACTATAGATAGCTTTAATTTACCTTATATATATATGTATATATATATATATAGGAGGGGGAAAGGCAGGGAAATCAAATGGTGTAGAGTGAGTTGCCCAACGTCTCTAGTAAGTGTTAAATGTCACACCAGATTTTACCTCAGGTCCTCCTGACTCCAGGGTGGGTGTTCTATTCACTGTACTACTTAGCCAACCCCAAAAAAATCTTTTTTTACTGTATAAAAATACATTTGCATTTATTGTAGTAAAAAAAAATTAACAAAAACTGAGATAAATGTGTAATGAAAAACTTAAATCAGAGATTCTAATTCTTGTGTGTGTCTGTGTGTGTGTCTATGTGACATGAATCACTTTGGCACTCCTGTGAAATCCATGGACCTCTTTTCAGCATAGTATTTTTAATTAATTGAAAGAAATAGGGGGCAGAGCCAAGATGGTGGCGTAGCAGCAGCAACATATCGCGGCTGTCACATAGCCACCCCAAAATACGATAAAATAGGACTCCAAACCAATCCTAGAACTCCAAAACGCACGCAAAGATACTTCCCACCAAAGTCAGCTCGGCTATGAGGAACCATATCAGCACTGCAAATCGAAGCCAGCCTGGCCTGAAGCCGCGGCTATGCCCTAGGGGCGGCTGGACGGGAGGAGCAGAGGAGCGGATTAGCGGCAGCTGCTAGCAGCATTGAGAACTAGGTCAGTGGGAACTGCGGGGAGAAAAGCGTTCAGCCGAAAGGCCTCCAGAGCGGAAAAGCAAAAGGCAGACACTTTGCACCCGCCTCTGCGTTGCAGCTTCCCGCTCACATTCTGCAGACAGCAGGGGGACTAAACGATTGTCCTGAGGCCAAGAGCTCTTGTGTTGAGCAGCCTGGATCTGGATCGCGGTCTTGGGCCTCGGTCCTGGAGTCTTCATTAACCAGTCAGCTGGAAGTAAATAGGAAGAGTCCCAGCATCTTCCTGAGAGCTACGGCAGCTGGGAGGACCCCAGTGATTTGGGACAGAGCTTTCCCTTCTGGAAGCAGAGCCCCACAGAGATTAAAAAAAAAAATCATGGACTGAACAACCATGAGTAAGAATAAGCATAAGAAGCAAAGTAAGAACAGCTCCCAAACCCTAGATTCCTTCTTTGGGGAAAAGAAAGATCATGGGAGAGAGAGGGAGGAGGAGAGTGTGGCCAGAGCACTCCCACCAGGGGCCTCCAATAAAGATGAAGAATGCCTTAAAGCTAGAGATGAGCTGAAGAAGGATTTTTAAAACCAAATAAGGGAAGTGGAAGAAAAATTGGGAACAGAAATAAGAATATTGCAGGAAAAT
>JAQQSV010018524.1:0-11383 GCA_028646515.1 Pseudochirops corinnae | reverse complement strand
CCCCCCCCCCCCATGGTGGCATGCAGTCAAGTATAGGATCTGCAAATACTTTCACATTGGACAATAGTTTGGTTGTATAGAAGGGTTGTAACCAATGGAGTGGACAATGGGAAAAAGGAAACATAACCAAACACAGAAAAGAGTAATAGCATGTAGATTGCTTCAGTCTCCATTTAAACTCTGTTTTTTCTAGATATTTATCTGAATGTAGGTATCTCCTTCCATCCTGAGACTTGTAGAGTTGTCTTATAGCTGTGTGTTGTTGAGAAGAGTCCAGTTTATCAAGGTAGGTTGTCACGTGTGATGTAGACATTATTTTTCAATAAATTATCAAGGAAAACTGCCCTAATATTCTAGAACCAGTAGGTAAAATAGAAATGGAAAGAATCCACTGATTGCCTCTTGAAAAACATCCCAAAAAGAAAACTCCAAGGAATATCATAGCCAAATTCCAGAGTTCCCAGGTCAAGGAGAAAATATTACAAGCTGTCAGGAAGAAACAATTTTGAGTATTGTTGAAACACAATCAGGATAACACAAGATCTAGCAGCTTCTACATTAAGTGATTGAAGGGCTTGGAATATGGTATTCTAGAAGTCAAACTAGCTAGGATTAAAACCAAGAATCACCTACTCAGTAAAACAGTATAATACTTCAGGGGAAAATATGGATATTCAATGGAATGGAGGACTTTCAAGCATTCTTGATGAAAAGACCAGAGCCGAACAGAAAATTTGACTTTCAAATACAAGAAGCAAGAGAAGCATGAAAAGGTAAACAGGAAAGAGAAATCATAAGGGACTTATTAAAGTTGAACTGTTTGCATTCCTACATGGAAAGATATTTGTAACTCATGAGACTTTTCTCAATATTGGGATAGTTGAAGGGAATATATATACATATATGCATGTATGTATCCACACATATATACACATTATATGCATACATGCATACATATAAATGGACAGAGGGCACAGGATGAGTTGAATATGAAGGGATGATATCTAAAAAATAAAATTAAGGGGTGAGAGAGGAATATATTGGCAGAAAGAGAAAGGGAGAAATAGAACAGGGTAAATTATCTCACATAAAAGTGGCAAGAGAAAGCTGTTACAATGGAGGGGAAGAACAGGGAGATGAAAGGGAATGAGTCAACCTTACTCTCATTGGATTTGGTGTAAGGAGGGAATAACATACATGCCCAATTGGGTATCTTACCCTATAGGAAAGTAGGGGGGAAGAGGATCGGAGCAGGGGATTATAGAAGGGAGGGCAGATTGGGGGAGGGGATAGAAGGAAACACTTTTGAAAAGGGACAGGATCAAACGATGAAACAGAATAAATGGGGGGCAGGATAGGATGGAGGGAAATATAGTTAGTCTTTCACAATATGACTACTGACCTAACCCTCCAAGAACATTCTCCTCTACCTTGGGACCCCACCCAACTGAGAAAGCTTATTTCTGATTAAAGGGTAAAGAGAATCTAATCTAGGTGAATTCTGGCCCATTGTTCAATTTAAGATACATTCCTCTGTCCAAATGACTCAAGTCTCATTTAGCCACGTTTTTAGCTGGAGAATATGAAGGCTTTCCTGGGGGACTGGCAAAAGACCACCCAACATAGCATGGCATGCTTGTCTCAAAGAAGGCTCAGTGTTCTCTGAGCAAAGTAGAATTGAAGTAACTCAAAAGAAACCCAAGATGAACAAATTTAGAGGATCCACCCCAAATGTTCAGATGGACTCTTTGTGCCCAACCTGTGTTAGATCATTCCAAGATCTTACTGATCTGGTCAGCCATTGTGAGATACACTATACTTTGACTCCAACATAGTGATGTCATTTTGATCCTCTTGGAGAACAACCAACCAGCTGATTATTCACCAGTCAGAGTTGAGCTATATTCATTCATCTCTGTCTTTCTCTTGGTTATCTCAGACTAGATGCCCTTGTAGGCATCTCAAATGAACATGTCCAAAGCAGAACTAATTATTTTCCCCTCCAACTCTCTTCCCCCTTATAAATTTCACTTCTGCTATTGAGGACACCACCACTTCCCAGTTATCCAGGTTCCAAACTTCAGCCTCATCTTCTATTTCTTACTGTTGTTTACTTCCCCTATTCTTTCCATTACCAACACTTGTGTTTTCTGCCTCTACAACCTCTTTCACTTATGTCTGCTTCTCTCCACTTGAACAACCACATCTCTAGATCAGGTCTTTATGTCTTCTTACTTGGACCACTGCAATGGACTTTCAGCTGGTCTCTCTGTTTTTCCTGAACTATATAATCCAGTCAATACCTCCATTGTTACTGGAAAGGTATGCCAATTCACTTCCCAGTGGTTCCATTCACTATCCTTGTAGCTTTCAAACACATCTCACCTTGACTTTGATCTTCCCTAGGCTCCCCCCATTAGAAGGTAAGTTCCTTGAGAGCAGTTTATTTTGTATTCATATCCCCAGTGTTTAGCACCATATTAAGTGCTTGGCAACCACAATAAGTCCTTTTTTTATTCATACATTCAAATAGCATAGCTGGAACTTTGGCCCAATCCATCCATTGCTCTTCCCAGTACTCCAGTGCAAGGATACTTTCATCTTTTTTCGGGGGTGAGGGACCGGGTTTCGACAGGGCGAGGCAGCTTTTGTAGCTGCCAAGGCATCATTTAGGATTGCAGAAAATCAGTGGTGTATGTGTGTGTGTGTGTGAGGGAGGGGAACAGTGGATAAATGTGGCTCAGACTTGGATTTAATTTTAAATCTTCCCCCTCTTGCTTACCTTAGACAAATCACTTAAATTCTCTTTGCCTCAGTTTCCTCATCTGTGAAAGAGGGATAATAATAAGCAGTTCCTACTTAGAAGGGTGCCATAGGGCTCAAATGAGATAATGTATGCCAAGCGTTTTGTAAACTTTAAAGCACTATGTAACTTTGGGTAACAAAAAGTTCCTGATTTTATTCCTGAAACCTGTACTTTCAAAGACAGAATGAGTGTATGAGGAGAAAAGCACCAGCTTCAGACCTGAGCCAGCAAAGCTAGAGGGAACTCAGATCTAGGTCTGTGAATGCCCTTTCTGGAGCCCCGCTGCAAGCAGGCTAGCTTACTGGAGGTGGGTTTTGAGTAGGGACACAGCACCCCCTGCTGTCCAACCTGACAAAGGGCCAGAACATAAGTTCTCCAACTTAGCTTGTCAATGGAAGACTTTAGGAATCAGCTGGTTCAACCTCTTCCTTTTATAGAGGGGAAGACTGAAGTCCAGAGTTAGCCTTATCACGCAGGAAATAGCAGAGGCGCATTTGAATGAAGGTCTTCAAGCAAAGGCAAGATGACCACTTGGGTGTATCATTGTAGGGATTCTTTTTCAGGATGGCATGGGTTAAATGGTGGCCACTGAGCATCTCTCCCAACTTAGCTTTCACAATTCTATGAACTTGGAGACTTTACAGAAGGAGTTCATGTTCAAGTGTGTGTGGCATCAGACACCCTCTGAGATCCGATTCTGTATGAGGACCCATCTTCCCACTGGGATAGCTCTGTTCCCATCTAGAAGAGCCTATAAATTGCCCAGCCTGTACCTCCTGGCTTAAGGGAAACCTAAAAACTAATTTTCCTAAAAATTTCACAACAACCCTATGAGATAGGTGCTATTATGATGCCCATTTCACAATTGGGGAAACTGAGGCAGGTAGTGATTAAGTGATTTGCCCCGTGTCACACAGCTAGAATGTGTCTGAGACCAGATTTTTATCTAAAATAGTCTAAGCCTCAGGACCTTCCAGCCAAAAGAAATGGAAAAGTGATCCCAACTCACTCGCAAAGAAATCCCCAGGCTTAGTCCAGTGAGAGATTCTAGATGAAGGCCTGAGACTTTAGCCCTGCCTTCTCTCACACCCCCAATGTCAATAAGGGAAAGGAGCAAATAGAGATTCAGGAGGGAAGCCCCCTCCCTATCCTCTCCCCTTTAGTAAAGAGCAAAAGGACAAAGCACTATGCCCAGACCCTGTGAGTAGTGAGTCTCCTGCAGAGGTGTGTGGCAACCTGGGTTCAAGTCCCCACTGCCTCCCTTAAATACCCCAGTTCCCTGGGGGCATTCCACTAAAGGCCTCTTTCCAAATTGGCGTATAAATCCATTAAAAAATGTACAGGCATATCCATTCAACCAAATCAGAATCTGTCTGATTATTCTATCATCCAGTCCAAATCTCCCCATCTTTCTACAAGAATTCCATGAGAGCCTTCATCAAATACTTAACTAAAACCTAAGTGAACTATATTTACAACATTCTTCTGCTCTACCAGGCTAGTTACCATATGAAAAAAAAGTAAATGAGATTAGTCCAACCTGACTAGGTGCCAGAGAACAGAGCTAGGGAACTTGAGAAGCAAGTATAGTAACATCTGAGCTGGAATTCTAGACCAAAGGGAAATCTATAGTTCTGTAATTCTGAACCAACAGAGCTTTCCAGCTGGCTTATAGTGACTGAATCCATCAACAATCTACTGAAAATTCGAAGAAGGGAAGCCCACAGTTCTGTTGCTCAAACCTAAATCCATGGCCTTGAATTTGAAGAGTTCAGACTTGAAAGCAGCAGACTTACCCTAGAACAGACCATTTTGTTAGTACTGAAAGCTTGCAGGTGTCTAGCCTAAGCTGTTCCTGAGATCCTGAAAGAACAGGATGTACTCAATACTCTGAGAAAATAGCAATAAGACCAGACCAGACTTTCTCTCCTGAAGTGCGTAGAACCTGATCAAGCCTGAAGTCAGAAAACTGGAGGAATGAGCAAACAAAAAAAGAACCCTGCAATAAAAGGCTATTATAATGACAAGGACGCTCAAGACACAAACACAGAAGATAATGGCTCTAAGGTATCTAAAAGTAAAGCCTCAAAGAAAAAAATAACTTGGGCACACGTTCAACTAGAATTCCTGGAAGAGATGAAAAAACTTTTTAAAAGAATTTTAAATGTTTGTTACAAATAGAATGAAAGTGCAAGAGGGGATAATGGGGAAAGAAATGAGAGCCATGAAAGAAAGAAAGAATTGGAAATTTTTGGCACAAGAGGTACAAATGAACCCAAGCAACAAGCATCCTTAAAATCAAAATGGGTCAAATAGAAACTAATGACTACATGAGACAAGAAATATTAAAGCAAAGTCCAAAGACTGAAAAAAATAGAAGAAAATTTAAGACATCTCATAAACGAGCAATTAAATTGGAAAAGAAATCAAGAAGAACAAATTTAAGGATCACTGGACTAGCCCAGGGGTGGGGAGCCTGCAGCCTCCAGGCCACATATGACCTTCTAGGACCTTGAGTGTGACCTTCTGACTGAGTCCAAGTTTTATAGAATGAATCCTTTTATAACATGTTTTGTTCTGTGAAGTCTGGATTCAGTCAACAGGCCACACTTGATCCAGAGGGCCACATGTGGCTGCAGGTTTCCCAGCCCTGGACTAGCTGAATGCCATCACCAAAATAAGACAAAACAGAACCTAGACATCATGTTTCAAGAAATTATAGAACTGCCCAGATCTCTTAGAACCAGAGGGCAAAGTAGAAATAGAAAGAATCCAAAAAGAAAACTCCTAGGAACATTATAGCCCAAATCTGTTGTGTTCTAGGGGTACTAGGCACCCTGAAATCCAAGGGTACAGGGATCCAGTGGGAATCCCATCCCCCATCAAATCCAGAGCTTTCAGATCAAATAAAAAATACTGCAAGCAGCCAGAAAAAAAAGAATTCAAGTCCTAAGGAGCCATGGTAAGGATCACACACACTTTACTAGCCACCACTATAGAGGAGAAGAGACCCTGGTAAATAATATTTCAGGTTGCAAATGCCAAAGGTTTACAATCAAGAATAAAGTACCCAGCAAAACTGAATATAATCTTCTTGGATGAGAAAAGAACGAAACAAAAAACAAGACCTTACATGAGATAGAGGACTTCCAAGAATTCCTAAGGAAAAGACCAGAGTTCTGTAGAAACTTTGGAATGAAAAGATAGGAGTCAAGAGAAACATAAAAATGTCTTTTCTCAGTGGCAAAGAATTAGAAACTTAGGGGTTGCCTATTGATTGGGGAATGACTGAACATGTTATGGCATATGAATATGGTGGAATACTGTGGTGCTATAAGAAATGATGAAAGGGATGGTTTCTGATAAACCTAGTAAGACTCGTATAAATGATGCAGAGTGAAATGAGAAGAACCAGGAGAACAATTAATACAAAGACAACAATATTGTAAATCAAACAACTTTGAAAGATTTAGGAACCTCTGATTCAGCATAATGACCAACCAGAAGACAATTCCAGAAGACTAATAATGAAAAATCCTATGCACCTCCTAATAGAGCCTAATGATTCTAAAATGCAAGACTGAAAGACTCATAATGCATAATAAGGCTTGGTGTCATCAAAGAACTCTGCAAATTCCTGATGGCAATGCAACCCACACCCCTCCTGTTCAATATCAGGCCCAACTCATTGCCCATTTGAACCTTCTATACCCAGTATGGACATTAATTTGTTGTTTAGTCATTTTCAGTTGTGTCTAACACTTTGTGACCCCATGTTTTCTTGGTAAAGATACTGGAGTGGTTTGCCATTTGTAGTAGACTAGACTTTCAGAGGCCCCCAGATCCCATTAAGGAAATGCTCCCCTCTTCTATGAGGTCACTAGGCAGATAGGCAGGAGGAGTATAATCTTGTTTTTTGATGCCTCCACTGATCCTATGAATAACTAAGGAAAATTCAGGGTAGTTAATTAGCAAGTCTTGTTTGTGACTCCCTGTTTGTTTGTGCCTCTGAACATGGTCCTATGATGAAGTCTTAATGAATAACTAGCCTTAGGCTGGGGTAGGCAGTGGTCGAGACCAAAGGAGGGTCCTTGCATTCTGGTTAAGAATTTCTGCTAAGGGAATATAAACTTTGTAAGTTCCTTGTATCTTTGGCTCTGTATGAAATGGTTCTGGAATAAACAGACTATCAAATACAGACCCATCTCTCTTTACTCAACTGGTTGCTAGGCCACCCAGCCTTGCTGGTCACAGCAGCCATTTCCTTCCCTAGCTCATTTTATAGATGAGGAAACTGAGGTAAAAAGGATGAAGTGATTTGCCTGGGGTCCCATAGCTAGTAAGTGTCTGAGGCCAGATTTAAACACAGTAAGATGGGTCTTCCTGACTTCAGGCCTGGCACTCTATCCACAGCCACCTAACTGCCCCCAGAGACATTAATAGTCAAGCTCTATAGGCTGTCCAACCAATTGTATGTCATAATTTGTACAAGAGATAATCTTCCTGTGTGCATGATCAGGACAAATTCTTCTCAGTGACTATGGATTTTTTTTTTATTTAAAAAAATTATTGATATCTTTGGCTTTTGCATCTCCAACTTTTCCCACTGTAGCCTTCCCCTTGCCGCCTTTCACTGAACCATCTCTTATAGTAATGAATTTCTTTTAAAGATAAAGAAAAATAGTTCATTAAAACCAACCAACATATTGAAAAAAAATTGATGTTATATGTAGTGTTCCGTATCTATGGTTCTCCATCTCAGCAAAGGAGCCAAGAAAGTGTTATTATAATTATGGGGCATTATTTTGACTTTTTTTGTTATTGTTGTTGCTCTTTCCATTTACATGTTATAGTCACAGTGTACATGGTTTCTTGGTTCTGTTTACTTCACTTTGAATCAGTTCATATAAGTTTCTACATGCTTCTTTATATTCATGGTATTGTTTCTTATAGCATAATAACATACCAGACATTCACTTACAAAAATTTGTTTAGTCTTTCTCTGATGAGGGGACATTTACTCTGTTTCCAGTTTTTTGTTACCACATACAGAAATGTTGCTATGAATTCAGGCATATATAGGGACTTTCTTTTTGGTCCTGATTACATTACTGTCTATGTCGAGTAGCTATTTTAGTCACTTCACATAATTCCAAAATACTTTCCATAATGATTGGACCAATTAACAGCTCTACCAATAATATATAGGTGTGCCTATTTTTCCACAGCCCATCCAACATTGACTCTTCCCATCTTCTGTCATTTTTCCAGTTTGCTGATTATGAGGCAAAACTGCAAAGTTGTTTCAGTTTTGCATTTTTTGTTATAGGTAATTACTTGAAGCATCCTTTTTGTATGTTAGTATCCACACCTCCTCCTCCTCCGTTCTTATTTGAAATTCATATTGATAATTCTCTGTTTATATTCTTTCACCCTGACCTTAACCAAAATGGCGTTTTTCAAGAGCAGGCAAAGGCCACAGTGTGGAATTTATTTAAATCAGGGATTAGCAGATGGTTAATTTCACCTCCTTCCTTAAGGACCTGTCCAGGAATAACCCTACTTCCTCCAGGGTATGAGGCTTAAGGTCATTCACAGCTGATAAGCAATCACCATAGTGAAATATACATTCCAAGTGTGGGGTACCTTCCTCCTGAGCCACACATATATGATCCATAACCTGTGTGAGTGTCAAGTATTTGTTGATGTCATTCTTGGAAAGGAATACATTCACTTCTTCCAAGGGACTTCCAGTAGGTATGTTACAAGGTTTCATTGGCATGTAGAGATGATCAGTTGACTTGGAGACCTGGTCTGGCTCTTTGGATTCAGCAAATTCTTTGTCTTTGTTGGAAGTAATCATATTGTCCAATTGGGCAAGAACACTTCCAGGGTTAAGATAATCATTCTCCTCTTCCATTTCATGTTGGTTCTCATCAGAGGAGATTGGCTGGGTCTCGAAGAATTCACTTCCATTTGATGCTGCTTAAGAAGAAAATCATATTTCTTTTGAGACTTGGGGGAATAACTAAGTGTTTTCAATTTTACTGCATGTGATTGAATGAGAGCAAATGTTTTCATGTCTGGGAGACTGTTTCTTGGAAGGTTTGAGCAGGTCTTGCCCTCTGGTGAACTAGGAGAGCCATAGGCCAAGAATGGTCAAGGTAGGAAACACGTATTTTGTCTTCTGAGAAATCTATCTTCTTCACATCCATCACAGATTTCTGGAATGATTTGATAGATGTGCTGGTTTCCTTCAGAGTCAAGAGGCTGTACAGCATTGGCTTCATTTCTGGCATCTTGATTTACAAGATTTAGATTCTTTACATTTTGATGGGTGACTTTTAGATCCAGACAGAATGATGCTATGAAGGAGATCCAGTCTTCAATTGTCCTCCTGTTGATGGAAATTAAAGTTTCAATGGTGAACAATAGCAGTTGGATTTATTTTGAGATAGGATTCTGCTATTTGAAGTTAGAAAAGCCCAGGGAACATTAGCAGGAAAATCAGGTTCCTCTCTGCCCCTTTTAAAGATGAATCCTTGTGATGCCTCCATGAGGACAACTGAAATTTTACAGGGCTTGATGCAATGAAAATAATTCATCTACAAGCAGGAATACGTGGAGAACCTCACCTTCCATAGGGAATCCCTCTTCAATTTGAACCGGCACTGAATCTTCTCCTTCACAGTGGCAAACACATTTAGTGAGAACATATTCCTTTGTTTTAGGCCTTGCCTACTATTTATGACCAGTAGATTTGTAAACACAGTTACTTCTATTCTATCTTTCAAGGTGTCTTGAATGATTTTGGTGTATGGATAAGGGGTGTCTTGTTGTAAGAATGTCTTCAAGGAAACATATTGCTTTACTGAATTAGATATCTTTTCTTAATCAATGAATGATAAGAACTATGGAATATTTTTGTTATCTGTTTCAATTTATCACTTGATGGTGATGAGTAGCCTATTGTAGACTCCTTGTGAAATTGTGAAAACTTGTTTGTTTACTAGTCATAAACTAATCAGGGATGACCTGAATGATCTTGATGTGTTTGTATGGAAGAATCTGATACAGATTTTGTATAAATGGAAAAGTAGGAATATAGTTCTCTCAAGATTTTTTCCATTCCTTTTGCTATCTTCCCCTCCTTTGGATACCTTGTGAATCAATCTCTTAAAGCTTTTATAGAAGACGGAGCCAAGATGGTAGAGTAAAAGCAGGAACTTGCTTAAGCTCCCACACAAACCACCTCTAATGCCTGTAAAATATTACTCTAAACAAATTTTAGAACCCACACCTACAGAACCCACAAAGTGACAGAGAGAAACAAATCTCCCACTGAAGGCAGCCTGGCAGGCCTACAGGAAGGGTCTATTGCACCAAGCTGGGAGCTGAGTGCAGTCCCACATGAGCCATGTGGGCCCAGACCTAGGGTGGCCCTGACCAGTGGCACAGACCAGCCAGGGTAGACTTCAGGAGAGTGAATCACCAGCAGCTATGGCAGTTTCCAGATTTTTCAACCCATAAATGCCAAAGAGAAAGTGAAAGGTCAGTAGGGAACTCTGTTTTAACCGGGTGACAGAAGAGCACAGTCTAACTCCTGCCCCTGGGGCAAGAGGTGGCAGAGGCATATGGCTACAGCTGCTGTCATGTGGCTGCCTCTAGAGCTCCTGGCCTACAGATGGTAGAGGAAGCAAGCAACCAGTCAGAGGATAATCGCTCTTGCTTTGACCTGCTTGGATCTGGGTTGTAGTCTTGGGTGGTGGTCCTGGAGTGAGAAATGCCAGTGTGCCAGAGGTTGTGTGGCTGTAGAGAGGGTGCCCTCCTCATAGCTCTGACAACATTTGCAAAAACCCCAGCAATTTCAGACATAGCTCTCTCCACTCTGGAAGCAGAGTTCTACCGTGGCAAAGAGGTCAAAAGTCAAGTAATTGGCTGGCAAGATGATCAAGAAGAGGAAGCACAAACAGACCATAGAATCCTTTTTTGGGGACAAAAAGGATCAAAACATGAAACAGAAGAAGACAACGAAGTCAAAACTCCTACATCAAAAGTTTCCAAGAAAACGATGAACTGGTTACAGCCCATGGAGGAGTTCAAGAAATATTTTGAAAATCAAGTAAGAGAAGTGAGGAAAAAATTGGGAAGAGAAATGGGAATTGCTCAAAAAAATCATGAAAAGTAAGTCAATAGCCTGCTAAAGGAGACCCAGAAAAATACTGAAGAAAATAACACCTTAAAAAATAGACTAATTCAAATGGCAAAAGAGGTCCAAAAAGCCAATGAGAAGAAGAATACTTTAAAAAACAGAATTGGCCAAATGGAAAAGAAATTTCAAAAATTCACTGAAGAGAATAATTCCTTCAAAATTTGATTGGGCCAAACGGAAGCTAATGACTTTATAATAAATCGAGATATTATAACACAGATCCAAAAGAATGAAAAAGTAGAAGACAATGTGAAATATCTCATTGGAAAAACCACTGACCTGGAAAATAGATGCCGAAGAGATCATTTAAAAATTATTGGACTACCTGAAAGCCATGATCAAAAAAAGAACCTAGAAATCATCCT
>JAQQSV010018523.1:0-11383 GCA_028646515.1 Pseudochirops corinnae | reverse complement strand
GGAAAAGAAATCATAAGGAACTTATCAAAGTTGAACTATTTACATGCCAACATGGAAAGGTGACAATTTGCACTTCTCTAATCAGTATTGATTTAGAGTATTTTATCTGACTATATATACCTTTGATTTCTTCATATGAAACTCTCTATTCCCATCCTTTGACCATTTATCAACTGGAGAATGATTTGTGTTCTCATAAATTTGACTCAGTTCCTTATATTTATGAGAAATGAGACCCGTGTCAGAGAAATTTGCTTTAAAATTATTCTCACTATGATCATTGTCTGTATATTTCCTTCCGTCCCATTTTCCCTGTTTCTTCTTTTCTCTCTATTTTTTACTCTATCCTCCCCTCAAATGTTTTGCTTCTGACCACTACTTCCCCCAATCAGTCCTCTCTTCCCCATCACTATCCCTGCTCCTTTTTCCCTTCTTTTTCTACATAGGGCAAAATGGATTTCTATATCCAACTGAATTTGTAGGTTACTCCCTCTTTGAGCCCATTGAGAGTAAGTTTCAAGCATTGCCCACCACACACCCATCTTTCCCTGCACTGCATAAGCTCTTTCATGCTGCTTTTATGTGAGATAATTTAACCCATTCTCTTTCCCTTTTCCCTTCTCCCAGGGCATTCCTCTTTCTCACCCTTTAATTTTATTTTGCTTTTTAGATATCATCCCCTCATAATCAACTCACACCCATCCCTCTGTCTATGTATACTCCTTCTAACTGCCCTAATAACGATAAAGTTCTTAGGAGTTACAAGTATCATCTTCCCATGCAGAAATGTAACCATTTAACTTTACTGAATCCTTTACGTTACCTTTTCATGATTCTCTTGAGTCTTGTATTTGAAAGTCAAATTTTCTTATCTCTGTTCTTTTCATCAGCAATGCTTAGAAGTCCTCTATTTCATTAAATGTGTATTTTCACCCCTAAAGGATTAAAATAAGTTTTGCTGGGTAGGTGATTCTTGGTTATAATCTTAGCTCCTTTGCTTTCTGGAATATCATATTCCACAAGCTTCAATCCTTTAATGTAGAAGCTGCTAAATCTTGTGTTATCTTGACTGTGGCCCCAGAATATTTGAACTGTCTCTTTCTGATTGCTTGCAGTATTTTCTCTTTGGCCTCAGAGCTCTGAAATTTGGCTATAATATTCTTGAGAGGTTTTTTTTTGGGGGGGGGCAAGGGGGTATCTCTTTCAAGAGGTGGCCTGTGAATTCTTTCAGTTTCTAGTTTACCTTCTGGTTCTAGGATATAGGCCAGTTTTCCTTGATAATTTCTTGAAATATGATGTCTGGGCTCCTTTTTTGATCATGGCTTTCCAGTAGTCCAATAGTCTTGAATTATCTCTCCTTGATCTATTTTCTAGGTCTTTTGTTTTTCCAATGAGATATTTTACATCTTCTATTTTTTTCACTCTTCTTTTCTTGATGATTCCCATGGAGTCATTAGCTTCTACTGGCCCAATTTTTAAGGAATCATTTTCTTCAGTAAGATTTTGTACCTTTTCCATTTGGCCAATTCTACTTTTTATGGGATTCTTTTCTTCATTGAATTTTTGCTCTTCTTTTTCCATTTGGTCGATTCTGTTTTTTAAAGAGTTCTCTTCAGTGGATTTTTGTGCCTCTCTTACAATTTGACCTATACTATTTTTTAAGGTGTTATAGTTTCCAGTATTTTTTGTACCTCCTTTACCAGGCTATTGACTTTTTTTTTTTTACAATTTTTTTGCATCATTCTCATTTACTTTCCCAACTTCTCCTCTACCTGTCTTATTTGATTTTTTAAATTATTTTTGAGCTCTTTTAGGAATTCTTTATGGACCCTAGAACAATTCACATTTTTTGAGGCTTTGTTGTAGCTGTTTTGACACTATTGTAACCACAGTAACTTTCTATAGTCAGGTTCTTTTTTGCTTGTTTACTTGCTTGCTTATTGGGCTCTGTTCCCAGGATTCAGAGTGTACTATCCCAAGTTTCAGGTATTTTACACTACTGTTTCCAGAGTAGTTCTGGAGATCTGCAAATTTTCAGTTCTTCCAACATGGTATGATCTAAGTCTAAGAAGAGATGTAGTTACTACTCTCTTGGCCTACGCTCTGGTCTATGAGCAGCTACAAGCACTTTTATCTGCCCTGAACTGGGAACAGAGTTCACACTTTCCTGCAGCTACATGCTCTACTGTGCTAGTGCTTCTCTTCATCCTGGGACTACAACCTAAAAATGTCACATGGGCAATATAACAGAAACTCCTGCACCCAGTGTCAGTAAGAGGTCCCTGGCAATCTCCTGTCTGACTCCCTTATCTTCTGTGGGCTGAGAGAGCTCTGGAAGCCACCACTGCCAATTCAGTTACCCCCAAGGCCTGCTGATGACCTGCTGGGTGCAGGTCTGGTGTGGCCTGTGCTGGACTACACTCCACTCTCACTCCAGTGAGATAGACCTTTTCTACCAATCTTCTAAGTTGTCTTGAGTTGAAAATTTGCTTCACCCCTCATTTTGTTGGTTCTGCCACTTCAGAATTAGTTTTGAGGCATCATTTTAAAGTTGTTTGGAAGGGAATTTGGGAGAACTCAGATGAGTCCCTGCCTTTCTTCTGCTATCTTGGCTCTGCCTGTGGATTACACTTTGATCAACCTTAGGAGAATATCTCCAGCCTTATGACTTTTGGCATTTAAAACCCAGGTTTTTTCTTGTTGTCTTGTTTTGTTTTTAAAAACATAATCCCAGTCTTGATGGGAGCAGATTTGAAAAACCAACAAACTCATATTCAATTTGTGCCTAATGTGTGAGCTATGGGGCTGTAACTCTACCTGCATTTGAGGGGGAAAGAAGGAACTCTGTCATTCCATTACAAAATGATCTCATTTTAGGCATCTGTACCATGATGTCCATGTCCACTAACTATCATCCCATATCTCTTCTTCCTTTTGCGGTTAAATTCCTTGAGAAGACCTTCTTGATAGGTATGTCAACTTCCTTTACTCTGAGTGCTCTGCAGTTTGGCTTCTGACCTCTTCATTCAACTGAAACTGTTCTCTCCAAACTTATCAAAGATCTCTTGCCAAACCTAAAGACCTTTTCTCACCCTCATCCTTCTTGATCTCTCCAGCTTTTTACACTCTTGATCACCATCTTCTCCTTAATATTCTCTTCCTTTTAAGCTTTTGTGGCATTATTTTCTCATGGTTCTGAAGATCACTCCTTCTGTCTCCTTTGCTGGACCTTTATCTAGGTCATACCTGTTAACTGTGGGTGTCCCCATGCACCTTGTCCTCTGCCCTCTTCTTTTCTCCCTCTATACTCTTTTATTGGTGATCTAATCAGCTCCCATGGATTTAATTATAATCTCAATGCTAATGATTCTTAGATTTATTTGTCCAACTCTAATCCCTTTCCTGATTTGGATGATCTCTGGATATCTTAAAGTCACAGTGTCCAAAATTGAACTCATTATCTTTCCTCCCAAACTGTCCCTTCTTCCTTACTTCCCTATTACTGTGGAAGATACCACTACCCTCCCAGTCACTGAGGTTCACAAGTTAGGTGTCATCTCTGACTACTTACTCTCTCATCCCTCCTATCTAATCAGTTGTCAAGTCATGTTGTTTTCTCAGGTGGAATTAGCTCTTCGGGGCCTTTAATGGTTAATTCCTGTGAAGGGAGCATCCCGTACTAGGCTATGCCTCCTGTTATGGTCCTGGTCTTTTAGCCCTTCCACCTTCTTTGTAAGCTATATGATCATACTACTACAAATAACAATGACTAGCATTTATAGAGCCTCTACTATGTGCCAGGAACTGGCCTGCCCTAAACACTTAACACTTGTCCCATTTGAACCTCACAAAAACCCCTAGGAGGTAGGTGCTCTTATTATCCCCATTATGAGGAAACTGAGACAAAGGTTAAATAATTTGTCACACAGCTAATAAGTATCTGAAGCCAGATTAAACTGGTTTTCCTGATTCCAAGCCCAGAGCTCTATCCACTTAGCCACCTAGCTACCTCCTTCCAAACTCCTGCCACCATTTTAATCAGCCCTCCTCCTCCCTAGCCCCACTCCTTATAAAGGCATCCATCTCACAGCCCAATCCATAATGCCCTTTAAAAACTGTCCACAAATTCTCCTCTCCTGTTCACAAACTGCCCTAGGCCCTTTAACTTTTCAAGCAACATTTCCTCCACCTTGATGCTTTAATAAGAATTCAATCTCTCCTCTTGAGTTTTCAGTTGTTCTTTAGACAAAATGCTATCAGTTTCACCATTCAGTTTTAGTTTCTATCATCCATACATCTGATAAACAGATCCTCTATGTCAAGCTGAAATCAAACCATCAGTATCTATGCTGAGTCTGAACATTCATCTGGTTTACTCCTTGATCCCCACTACTTTCTCACACATTAGAATGTAAGCTTTTGGGAGTTTCTGGACATCTTCGCTGACTCTCTTCCCTCAATGACTTTCCATACTTGGAAGTCCATGAAACTCTTGCCCTTTACTTAACTCCCTTAAAGTAACCTTCTCATCTTTCTTAGTGACTTTTGTTGCAGTCTCGTGATCTCTCTTTTACCGTTCTCCCTTGCTATCAACCTAAGGAACTTGGATATATTCCCATTAATGACCTCTAAGTAATGATCTCTCAATTCATTTAACTTTTCAGCTCCAACAAACTCCATCTGTACTTCCCTAGGTAATGAATTCTAATCCATGCCAACCCATGAAAAAAATTAAAAATAGAAAAGTGGTCCTCTATCCTACACTGCACTCTATAACAGTGGCAGTAGCAGAATAGCAAACAAGGGTACCAAATACAAAGTGTTTAGACTGTCTAAAAGCATTCACCTAATGTCTTTAAATGTGAATTATTCATCCAACAATGAACTCAACACTTTAATTCACTTGGAGGAACTGAACGCCTTTAGTTCCTAGATTTCCTCTAGGATGAATATATCTTATTATAAAATGCTACTCCACTCCCACACTCCCTTTTACTTAGCCTGTTCCTTTTGAATAAGGTATATTCATCCAGAGCCATGTTCCTTCCAGTCATTGGCACCATTCCACCAAGTACACTTGATATGGATGAGGTCAAATTTGACCCTTCGTGTTAGCATCTCTAATTCAAGATTGTTGCCTAAACTCTGGGCATTTGTCTATAGATGTGTGTGGCCATGGATTTTACTCTCAGTTCCTCTCTTGGATTTTGTCTCCTGGAAACTTTTGGGTATCTCAACTGATAATCTACTTCCTTCCTTATGGCTGCTCCATCTAACCTGGAAGGTATATAAAGAAGCAGCATGATGTGGAAGGAGTGCTGGACTTGGGTGTCAGAAAGCACCTGGGTTCAAAATTTGCTTCTAACATTACCTGGCTAGGTGACCATATGTCTCCACTGAAGTCTTCTTCCAATGCCTCTTCACAGTAGAGAGGTGATTCTGGGTGCTTGAATGCTTTGCAAAACAGAATGTAATTCCTTTCCACAAACTGGAAAAGCCTCAAGTGCAGGTGATATACAGTGTGTCTTGTCTGAGGACCAGTCTGGCAGAGTTCAGAAGGGTTCATAACCAAGTGAAGACATTTTTCAGACATAGCAGTTCATCAACTAAAGCACAGATGGAGTTGAATTGGTGTTGGAAGGATTCACAATGACAAAATTGAAAAAAAATCACAGATACTGAAGTGACTACATAGGAGTAGTCATCATCTATAAAGTGGGAATATTTCCTGCAGTCCTCCCTTTTGAGAAGTTGTGTAGCACAATAAAAGGACTGTATGTGGAGTCAGAGAGTTTTCACTTCAAGTCTTGCCTCTAATACTTGTTATGTGATCATAGCCAAGTCCAGGAAACTCTAAGAGTATAAATGACATATGAGTTACCAATCTGCCTCAGCGGAGGGAGTTTCCGTACTAGAAATTCCCAACACTTATGAAATCCCAGGTCTGGACCAAAACAAACCTAAATCATAGGAGTTGTTATGAGGGTTGAAAAAGCTAGTGCTATTAAACTGATTTTTAAAACTATAAATAGCTATATGACCTTGACCATCAATATTGCTTCACTCTTCAGACTGATCAGGCAAACAATGGTGGGCAGATTATACTATTTGCTTCATCCTGAGGTAGCAAAAACAGAAACAATGACTTGTATTGCCAACTTTGGCCAAAACACATTTTTCTGATCACCAGAACTTGATCTCTGAGGGTCTCCTCAACTACTTTGGAGCACAAGTCCACTGTATATATCTGCCTTAGTCAAACTTCCACCTCCCAAGGATATCCATGAATAGTCACACCACTAGCTCTTGACCACATAGGTGGTTTGCTCATTAGAGTGACTTTTGATTTGAGATGTTTTCCCTGTTTCAATGAGGATAAGAAAAGAATGGATCTTTGCTCTAAGCTGATGAGAACCTGAGGAGAAATTCAGCAGATGTGAAATAAAATGATAGAACTTATTTGCAATAAGAGAGGGCAAAAGTTAGCAGCTAGTGTCAATGAGAGACAGAGAGACAAGAGAGAGATAGACAGACAGACAGAGATAGAGACAGAGAGGAATAAAAGCAGCAATGAAAAATACATAACAGAGTTGAAAGTTCAGAAAGTGACAAACATCATCTGCCTTCTGGCATTTTCATTGGCTGCCCTCGTACCTGGAATGCCCTCCCTCCTCATCTCTACTGCCTGGCTTCCTTAAAGTCCCAGGTAAATCCTACATTCTACAAGAAGCCTTTCTTGAACCCCTTTAATGCTAGGGGCCTTCCTTCTGTTGATTATCTCCGATCTATCCTGTAAACACCTTTTTTGTACAAAGCTATTTGCCTGTTTGTCTTCTTCCTTTAGGCTGTGAGCTCCTTGAGGGCAGGAGACTGTCTCTTGCCTTTCTTAGTATCACTAGTGCTTAGCATAGTGCATATAGAAGGCACCTAATAAACGTATATTGATTAACTTTTTAACTGACAAACAAGCAGGGCAGTTTTGTTACTACCATGCTTAATTTAATATACTTTAAAACTATGAAAGAGAAGTTCATATTTGTTAATTGTATATGGCAATGTTCATGTTTGTCAAAAATAAAAGATTTTAAATGAAAATAGAGATGAAATAACAGAAATGAATACAGTAGGTCAATTGTTGGATTTGACTTTGTTGGCTCTGACTTGGCATTCTTTGAAAAATAAGTTTTTCATTAGCATCTAAAAGATACACTAATTACATGTATATACACATTTATGTCCATGCGTAGGTACATATCCAGTTTATTAGCCCCCAACATAAACAGAATCACAGACTTTCAGAGTAATAAGGGACCTCTCAGTGGTCAAGTCCAATCTATACTTCCCCAAAGAGTCCTCATTAAAATGTCCTCAACAAAAAGATTATCCATGCTTTGTGTTTTGCTTGAAGTCTTCCAGGGAGAAGGAACCCAATATGAGCCAAGGCATCCCATTCCACTTTAGGGTTAGCTCTAACTACTGAAATGTTTTTATTTACATCAAAGCTAAATTTACCTCACTGCTTCCTCAGCCCCTTGCCAGAACAAGTCTAATTTCTCTTCCATAAGAAAAAAGGCAGCATCACAACCAGACTAGTACTCCCCTCCCTTTCTCCCTGAAAGCCCCAGGGCATTGTTCAGATCCCCATAGTTTCTGTGATATCTGAGCCATCATAAACTCAAATGGAATATCCATGGTATACTCACTGCTCAATGACTAACATCACCTATCCCGATGGGGTCTACTGGTATTCCTTGGAAGCTTCAGGAGATATCAAAAAAAGACTCCAGCATGTTCAGCAGAGTGAGGTGTTCATGAGAAAACTTAGACATTACTTACCTTGGGCACAGGCATATAGGTTGAGATGGCAGATCTGTTTGTGTATTTGAGAATCTCCAAACTCTGCCTCCCAATCTCTACCCTTAGGGCTATCCATCACTGCTCTCAAGTGTGGTGTAGACCAGGAAAAGGCCTTGGATGCCTTCTACAATAATCCCCTTATTTTACAGATTTAGGAACTGTTTTTCATTCATAGCCCCAGGACTTGAACAGAGGCTAGAGTGTGGTCCATGCAGTGGAGTTGAATAAGGAAATGGAGTCCAGTAAAGTGTAGTGCTTTGCCTAAGGTCACACAGCTACTTAGTAGTGGAGCCAGTTCAAAGCTTTTTTTTTTTCCATTGGTCCTTCTGGGAAGAGATCTAGCTAATGGCTTGTGGAATAAGATCCTTCCTCCTTCCTCCTTCACCCCCCATCCCCAGCCAACATACCTAGTTAAGGAATAAAGTAGCTGTGGTCTAACAGTTCTGCTAAGAGATTTGCTTAGAAGCTGCCACCTGTTTGACCTTGAGAAAATCAAGGAATCTCTCTGGGCCTTAGTATCCTTATCTTCAAGATGAGGAAGAGGTCAAATTAGAAAAATTACCCCTGATGTCCTCTTCTTACTCTAAATCTATGACCCCAGTGTATCAGACACATATTACAAATTCTTCTAGAACACTCCATCCCTGTATCTCTAAAGAGCCCAAATCAAAAAACCAAATCAACATTAGAGATGACATTCCCAAGAACAGACTGAATGATCATCTTTCCTGAATAGTTCAAAGATTAATCTGTTGGAATGCAGAAGGGGTGACACAAATGACTTTCTAAGTACCCTTCTCACCTCTCATTCTTTTTCCTTTCATATAAGTCCAGGCACTGGATCTGGAGTCAGAAAAAATGGATTCAAATCTCATGTCACTGTGGCCCAAGCATTTATCCTCTTCACACTTCAGTTTCTTCATGTGGAAAAATGTCAATGGCACTATTTACACTATCTACCTAATAAGTCTATTATAAGGAAATCACTATAAAACCTTAAAGTATCATAGCCCTGTGAGTTATAATAGTTAACCTTTTTAAGGTATGCAATGTATTTTACAAATATTACTTTATTTTTTCCTCACAACCTTGGGAGGTAGGTACAACTATTATACCCATTTTATGGATGGGGAAACTGAGGTATATAGTAGTTAAATGACTTGCCCAAGGTCACACATCTAGTAAGTTTCTGAGGCTAAATTTCAAATCAGGTCTTCCTGACCCCAAGTCTAGTGCTCCATCCACTGCACCACCTAGCTGCTATGTACACAATATGATACTTCATCTTCTTTTATGTTGATATTGCCCTCTGTTTAACCCTGAAGCTCTCATTTGGTATGAAAACCTTGTGCAAAAAGCACAGCATTGATGTTGGAAACAACTCACCTTCAGTGAGAAAGAAGCTTAAAAACTATGTCTGATCCCAAGGTGGAGTCAAATGAAAATAGGATTCATTTATAATGTCAGAATATATTTATTGTCCCATTTATTTACACGTATACAAACAGCCTGCAGAAAAGGGAATGTGGCCACAATGTGCATGTATGTAGGCATATAGAGTCATACACAGTTGCCTTCTTCTAATTCAGAGCTAAATACAAACTATGTACATTTTCTTCAAAACCTGAAAGGCCTTTGGAAATCAGACTATAATTTCTTCCCCACAAGTTAGTCATGCAGAACTTGGGAGGTTGACAATAGCTAAATGACCTCATGCACCTGTTTGAAAAGGGGAGGCAGTCATTTATCAACTAAGGAATGCCAGAATGAATCTGCTGGGTGCAATGCAGGGTTCAGAAGTCACAGCTCACCTTCCTAAAGTCTATCCAGGAAAGCATAATCAAGATGACCAAAAGGAAGCATAGTAGACCAAGAAAGGAAAATTCAGCAGTCAAGAGAGTGCAGAGAGAACATCAGTGAGAACCTTGGTTGAGAGTCTGGACTCTTCCACATTGTTTTAGTTGTAAATAGTTCCACTTAAGGAAACCATATATTCAAAACATTTGATCATTAGAAAGTGTCTATCCTAAGGCCCGCCAGAGATCAGATTCCAGTGACCTGCACAAAGACAGAGAAATTGGGCAGCAAAGTTAGGAAAGAAGAAAAAAAAAACAATAAGAAAATTTCAACATTATTATGATGGTGTCAAGCAAAACCCAACACTGGAAATCTCTAACCATGCAGACACTCCCTCTAATATTGACCTTAACATGCCTCATAGACACTTCTCTGAAATTGAACTGTTTCTAAGGGAAATGGAATATTGGTAAAGACAAATGATCTTGGCAGTTAATGCCATTCCTTGGGAAACTGAGTTGTAACAGAGGGCGAGAAGAAAGATTTTGCATATTGTACGCTCTATCCCTAATCTAGCTAGTATTATTTGGGGGCTCTAGTGCGAGCCTACTTACCACATGTAGTATAACTCTATCTTGCAACCACCAAGAATAGAATTATATAGTGATGCCAAAACCATTTGTAAGGGTATCATTTCATATTATCATCCTTAACCAGATGGAAAATGAGGTGGGCTGGCCATGTGGCAAGAATGAGGAAAAACAGATGAATAGCCTGAGTAGTGCATGAGATAATAAAAGAATAAGAGGAAGGCCTGAGGTATGCTGGGTAGAATCTCTGTGGTTACCATAGAGGGAAATATGTACCAAGGTGGAGATGTGGAACAACTATTACTTGCATAGGTAGAGGGAACATTCACAGTGATGAAAGCATGGTTCTTTCAAAATTAAAACATCACACCAGATGGATAAACAAACAAACATGTCAGTAACAAGGGAGATGGCATAAGGCCCTAAGCCAATGTCTTCAATTACTATCATCATCCCATCCCAGCTATTGAGACTCTTTGGGACTCAAACAGCTCTCAGAAAACAAGATTGTCAGCTCTATTCACCCAAACACTCCTATATCTTCAGCCAAGGAGAATTAAAAAAACAAAATTTTAAAAGTCCAGGATATTATTGCCTCCAATGACAGAAGCTTTACCCCACCACCTATTAGCTCCTTTACCATTAGGTCTATCTCAGGCTATTTCTCCATATAGAGCAGTGGTTCACAACCTTCCTAATGCCGTGACCCTTTAATACTCGTATGTGGGTGTATCTGCATGTGGGCGGACCCGCCTGGAGATGGATAGAGGAGCGGTGTCTCGGTTCCTAAGACCATCAGAAATATGTGTTGGTCTTAGGTGACCCCTGTAACTCCTATGAAAGGGTCATTTGACCCCTAAAGGGGTCGCGACCCACAGGTTGAGAACCACTGATATAGAGACGAAATTTTGTGATATCAAAGCAAGCTGAAAAACCAAGTAACAGAAAGGGAATCTCCAAATCAGATATAACCTAGCTTCCTAATTTAAAATCAGTCATAACATCATACATATGATGACCAACCTTGATAAACTGGACTATCCTCAACAATGCACAGCTAAAGACAACTCTACAAGCCTCAGGATGGAAGGAGATACCTAAACTCAGAGAAAGATATAGAAAGACTATAGTTTAAATGG
>JAQQSV010018522.1:0-11384 GCA_028646515.1 Pseudochirops corinnae | reverse complement strand
CATTATATTGTATCTATAAAGCACTTTTACACATAGAAACTCATATGACCCTCACAATAGCCCTATGAGGTAGCTAGTACAATATCATTATACCCATTTTAAGGATAAAGAACTTGAGGCTCAAAGAAGTTAAATTACTTGCCCAAGGTCAAACAGTCAATCACAAGTCACAGATTAGCCCAGTGCTTTTCCCATTATACCACAATGCCTATCTAAACAGGCTGGAAAACAAGAAAGAGCTGTTCCAGAAGAAAACCTATTAATTATCTTCAATTACTAAATTTCACAATATAACCAATCAATTAGCATTAAAGTACTTCCTTAGGTTCAAGGTTCTGTGCCAAATACTAACGCTACAAATACAAAGAATGAAACAAACTCTACTTTCAAGGATAGGCGGCATAATGGATGGAGCACCAGGTTTGGAGTCAGGAACACACTAGTTGTATGACCTGAGTAAGTCACTTAACCTCTACCTCAGTTTTCTCAACTACACAAGGCAGATGATAATAACAGTGCTTATTTCCCATTGTTATTAAGAGGATAAAATGCAATATAACTGGAAAAGCACTTAGCACCATGCCTGGCACCTAGTAAGCACTTAAACATCTTTCTTGAATACCTTCCATTGTATCAGATGTTATTGTTATTAATAACAAAATATAATTCTTTTGAAGTCAAAAGAGTTTCCAGATCATACACATAGACATTTAAACATTAAATTGCCAAAACAATTTGTTAATCTGAAAGTTTGGTTAAAGGAGATAAACAGGTTACGTGATATGTATTTACATTATTCATTCCCTTAATGCTAACAGATACATGCTTGCACAGAACCAGAACCTAAGTTTTGGCTGCCTGATACAAAGTTAACAAAGTTTTTGTATGTTTTTGGACAATCCCAGGACGTTTGTGTCCCTCAGGTTTATGGTCTCCACATGTTTTCTATCCATACCATGAATAAGGGAAGTTTCTTAGTTGTAAATACAAGACACCTGACAAGGTAATGTCAGCAGAATTTACAGTCTCTGGGTATCTCTGTTTTCCATCTGGAGTATGCCCCCAAGACAAGAGAAATTCCATTATTCTGAATTTCCAAGCATCCTGTCACAAAGGGGAGAATATCCATTGCCAACATTATCTGGTCTTTCAAGTTCCAGACACAGGAAAGGGTACTTTTAAAGCAAAGCAAAGCAGTCTTATTGATTAGTTCAGGCTTTGGATCTTTTTGAGGGCCAAAAACTGATATTTATGTTTATCAAATTTCAAAGTCAAATAGACATACGTATATTTATACATTAATTATCAGTCACACTTTTTTCATTCATTGAATAGATACTTGTTTAATGTACATTATGTATGAGGTACTGTGGAGAATACAAAGATGAGGGAAATACAGTCCTTGCCTCCTTGAAGAACTTAACAGTTTTATAAGTTTATTTATCAGAAATGTGGCCTTGAGGCCACAGGTTCCCCTCTCCTGGTTTATACTTAAAAATCTGACTATATGCATATCACCTCTTCCTTCTTCCATGCAATCCAAACTCATTTCTTTCCATTGTATGTCCCTTCTTTGACTTCTATTCATTCTTGAAACACATTTCCATGAGAATAAACAACAATTCTCTTTATAGACAAAAATATTTTCACAACATCTTCTATCCTAAATCCCAGTAACAGGAACATGTATTTTGAATACTTCAGTATTTCAAGTAATCTAACCCCAGTCAGTAGAGGTATTCAGTCCCTCCTTCCTCTCTGCAACCCATTCCTCCTTCTCCTTCTGTGAAAATCTTACATATATTTTCCCAAAAATCCTCCATTGATCAATGCTTTATTCAATATCAATGTTCTAATCTATTCAATATTCAATACCAATGCTCTATTGACCTCTAGGCTTTCTTCTGGGTCTTTTGATTTTACGAATACTACTTTTATATCCATCTCTCATTCTTACTATGTAATGAATTTACCTCCCTTTCACTCATGGATGCCTTAGATGATGTCTTTTTCAGCACTTCTTCAAAAAAGTCATCATTGGTCACATGCAGCATCCTATGTACATTAGTAATGCCCCTATCTATACTTGGCCCTTGGGGCCATCCATAGTTTTATTTCTTAGAGATTATGGTGCTCCAGATTTGTAACCACATAACATCCTTGGAAGAATATTGGTGCTAAAAAGATGAAGTTTCATGTCAGAGTGGTTTGGGATCATTGAAAGTATTGGTCCATTTCTCCCATCTTGTTGACAAGGAAAAGATCAAATCTGAGTCTACACGACAGAACAATATTGGTTTAAAAAAAAAATCTGTCAGTTGTCGTCTAGCTACAAAAAAGGCCAAAAATTTACTTAAAAAGTCATCTTTGAATTAATACCCTGATGATATTATGGATTTAATTCACCAGGTTCCCATAGTGAGAGCAAAGGTAGAGTACAGCAGTGCATTGCCCTGAAATGGTAATGAAGTGCAGCCAAAATAGAGATAATTATTTTAATTAATGGTAATGATTTTAACGGTTGAACATTTTAACTAATTAATTATGATTGATTGCTTGTTACTAATCAAGGAATGTGATTCAAAGTTGTAATTGAAAAACTGGGAGCAATAGGTTTAAAGAGAAGTTAATACATGGCTAGAGAAAGCATTCTTTTTTGCCTGAAAATACACATTTTAGAGAATTTTCATTCATTTCCTTTTTGTTTTAATAACCTCCAAGGAAAAAAAAATGAAAAGTCCTTTCTCTTGGCTTCTGTACTCAGGTTTCCATTGTCAGAAATGGGCATCAAAATGGATGAGTGAATCATCCTAAGGAGATTTAGATATTTTGTGGTTGTCTAATGCCATTATTCCCTGGAGTAATTAAGGATTTTTAGGATTTAAGTCTGTGTTCTTCTAATATCAGAACAACCTGCCTAATGTTGCCTCGGCCAAAGTTGTTTTGCAATAGTAGTGTTAATATGTTACAACCAGTAATAGTAGCTAATGTTTATATAGTTATTTGAGGTTTACAAAGCTTTTTATCTCATTTGATCCTCACAACAGCCTCATGAGGCAGATAGAACAAATACCATTATCTCATTTTGCAAATGACACATTTGAAGCTCAGCTAAGTGGCACAAGGGCAGCTGGGTGGCTTGGTAAATAGAGTGTCACGTCTGGAATCAGGAAGACCTGAGTTCAAATCCAGTCTCAGACAACCACTAACCTTGTGACCCTAGGCAAGTCACTTAGCCCTATTTGCCACAGTTTCCTCCTCTGTAAAATGAGTTAAAGAAGGAAATGGCAAACCACTCCAGTATTTTGCCAAGAAAATCCTAAATGGGGGCACAAAAAATCAAACAAAACTGAAAACAACTGAAAAAGAACAACAAAAGTTAACTGACTTGCCCATGAGCATACAGCTAATAAAGCACGAGAAGTAGGATTTAAACTTCAGGTCTTTTTAGATACAGAGTTCAGTGCTCTTCCCCATTACACCATGCTATATATCATTGAGTTACTTTCCCATTTAGAACATCGATCCTATGGAAACAAGTAACCTTGTACGCTGTCTTTAACATTCTTTTTTACATAACCAATTAATGATGAGAGGGGCAGCATAGCTGTAATTCAAGAACATAGATCCACCGAATTATCTAAGTACTCCAGAATTAGATAGCATATAGCATCAGAATTCAAATTCCAAAGTACACAAGTGACTATACAAGGGTGACAATCACTTTTTGATGGGCAAGTCTACAAGTTTTGCACACTAGATTTTCAAAGAAATATAAAATCCCAGAATAGGAGAATTGAAAGGGACCTTAGAAAAAATATGGTGCAACTAATTCTCTACAGAAAAGGTTCTTAACATGTAGTCCAATTACTCCCAAAGGGACCCAAAGATAGATTTCATGAACTTGGATGGAAAAAAATTTTACATCTTTATTTTCACCATTCTCTAACTGAAATTTAGCATTTTATAAATTTAGCATATTATACATAATGATAATGATGACAGTATTTATATAAAACTTTTTTTTAGAAATACAATGCATTATCTAATTTTATTGTCACAACAAATTAGGTAATTGGGAGTTAGGTACTACTATTTTTTACTTATAAGAAAACTGAAACAAAGACTAAGAGACATGGCCAGAATATAGGCAACAAACCATTATTCTGATGAGGGGATCTATAGGCTATACCAAATTGTCAAAAGAGTCTATGAGATAAAACATGGTTAAAAACCATGGAATCTTCTATATGACATCTTTTCCCACCTCTCTGTCTTCCTTCTTCCTCCTCCTCCTCCCTCTTCTTCTCTCTGTCTTTCTGTCTGTCTTTGTGTTTCTGTCTGTCTTTGTCTCTCTCTGTCTCTGTCTCTCTCTCTCCCTATATATATATAGTATGTGTATACATGTATATATTTCTGTTTCTTTTTAAAAGTGCATCTTAAATTTTAATACATCTACTGACAAACTGCCCTGTTTATGGTCCTGCTTGTTGACTGACTAACAAGCATTTTTTTAATTGCCCAATGTGTGTAAGGCACAGTGCTAGGTGCTAGGAACACAAAAGACATAAGTGAAAAACAGTCACTGCCTTCAAAGGACTCATATTCTGCTTCTATTTAAAATCTCTGCTAGACATCCTCCAGCATGGTAGCAAATCTCTTTGGTGAGCATATGTCTCCTTGTTTTATGTCTCACTTGATAGTAGTAATAATAGGGTCATCACACAAACTTATTTCTGCTGTCATATCTTTCAAGATATTTTGTAGGATTCTGACATATGCATGGGCGACACCTCTTTGGAAGAGAGTGCATTTTGTTCTACAGGTTAAAATGTTTTTCTATAGCCATCAAACAATAAAGACAGTAGGAGAATCACAAATAACAGGCCAGGCCTTTTAGCCAATTGTACAGTGGCAAAAAGGCAGCTAGTTGTCACAGTGCATAGAGAGCCAGTTCTGGAGGCAAGTCTTCCTGAGTTCAAGTCCAACCTCAGATACTTATTAGCTGTGTGATCCTGGACAAGTCATTTAATCTTGTCCAACTCAGTTTCCTCATCTATAAAATGAGCTGGAGAAGGAAATGATAAACTGTCCCAGTATCTTTGCCAAGAAAACCCCAAACGGGGTCATGAAGAGTAAGACACAACTGAACTGAACTTAGCAGCAAACATAGAGTCTGCCACAAAATATCATTTCCAAAACCCCACTTATTCCTTTTTCACATTTTCAGCAACGATGTTCTTAACTATGTGTAAATTATTCTCATATAAATTTTGTAGAGATATGAGGGTAGTTCTGAATTTTTATTTTATATTTTCTTGGTTATCTTTCTGGTAATGAGGCATATTTTTCCCCTTGCATTCATTATCCTATCTCCTTTCAAATGTCCTAAAAATCAACTGTGTAATCTCCAGCGAGGGCCTCCTACTAGATCCAGGTCAGCTGCAGTTTTCCCTTCTTTGCTTTCTCTTACTCCGCCCCTATGTTCTGTCTCCTTTCTCTGGGTTTTCACCCAGACCATTCCTCACACATAAACGCAGTCCTTCCTCATCTCTGTCCCACAGCATATCCCACAGCATATACAATGTCCCATTGTATCCCAAAGCATACAATTACCAGTATCCTCCCCCTAGAAAGGTTATTTTGTATCTATTTTGTATTTCATTTTCTATGCACTTATTTTCTCCTTTCCTCACTCCAATAAAATTTAAGCTTCTTTGGGAAAAACGCTGTTTCAATTTTGTTCTCAAATCCCAGTGCCTAGTATAGTATCCATAATAGAAGCTTAATGAATGCTTGCTGCATCAAATTAAATGCAACACTTCTGGAACCACGATGTTAGGAACTAAATATGGTGACACCCATCACTGATTTCAGAAAGAGTTTGTTAGGGAAACCTTGACAGATATTTTTCATTTTTTTTGTCTGGTTATTGTCCTTCCAATTTAATACTTAAGTATATGGGATGATCTGACTTTGTTGGATCTCTTGCTAAGTTTTCTGCAGGCTTGTTTTCCCCTCTACTACCTTTATGTTTTATGAGGCAATACAACTCTTAATTCCTTTGTATGCTTTTAAAATGAGTTTCTATTCTAAATTGGTACTGCCCTTGGATGCCATATCCCTCCTCTTGGCAAGGAGATCCAGTGCTTCCTGACTGAGGCAGATTCTAAGCTCTTCCTCCTCATTGGAGTGACTGATTTACATTGGTTAATCTTCTTTAGGAAGTGGTGTCCATGTTTGTCTTTTTATCTCCTTGCCAATTTTTAATTCATACAGCTTGTTTTAATAGATTGAATTAGAATTTCCTAGGTTGTATACCACATCCTCTTTTCATTTTTATTCAGTCTTCTAACTCAGTATTGATTCTGATCTTTGTTCTAACAAATCAATGAACTGATTGTACACTGTTAGATGATTCAGAAATTACTCCTGTATTCATCTTTTCCTTTAAATTTTTTTTTCCATTTAAATAGTCTAGTCAATACCTTTTTTAAACACATACCCTATGCCAGGTGCTATGTTAAGTACTAGTGATACAAAGAAAGGAAAAAAATCCTTGATCTCAAGTAGTTCGTCCAGTGGAAGAGACAACAAGCACACAACTATGTACAAATAAGGCATATACAGGATAAATTGGTGTAGCACCAATGCAATATTTACAACACCAACGATCATGATAAATATTCCTGCATGGTGCTCAATAGCAAAATATAATAGATTCTCCATATAGAAGACAGAATCAAAACATTGATTCAGACACCAGAAAACCAAATCCCAAAACCAATAAGCCAATTCCATCATAGCAGCAAAGAAATTAATAAGCCACAACAGCACAGAGAGCCATAGCATCCTTTAGCCTTCCCACAAACCAACATAAGCCTAGCTGTCACAGCAGGTGGCAAAAAATCAACTTTTACTCACAAACCTGACTGAACTCCTTGCCTGAGCATCCTCTCTCTCTCCAAGTCTACTTACCTCTGACTCCTAGCTTCCTGTGGGCTCTGCTCTACCCTTCAGTAAACTCCTCCCACCACAGTCTCCATGTGATTACATTCAGCCTATTAAGGGGGCAGAGTTTAATTTCAAAGCAGGGAAGGTCTTCAAATTGCCTTAGACTTATTAAGGAGCAGGGAAGATCTTCAAATTCTCATTACCTTTACAATTGGATATAAACTCAGAAGGAAGTCACTAGCATTGAGGAGAACCAGGAAAGGATCCTTGCAGAAAGTGAGACTTTATCTGAGACTTGAAGGAAGACAGCAATGCCAGGAGGTACAGGTGAGGAGGAAAAGAATTCCAGGCATCAGAGATAGCCCAAAAAAAGTATGGATGGAGTAAGGAGAGTGTCTAATAAGAGAAACAACAAAGAAGCACATTTAATTGGATCATAGAGCATGTAGAAGGGAGCAAGAGGGGTTCTTTTGGTGTCTTATTTAGTATTCCTCAGATCCAGCCTTTCATCTCTCAAATTTCTTTTTTAAGTATTCATAATATATAGACATTGGGTCGGCTAGATGGTGCGGTGAATAGAGCATCAGTCCTATAGTCAGGAGGACCTGAGTTCAAATCCAGCCTCAGACACTTAACACAAGACTAGCCATGTGACCTTGGGCAAGTCACTTAACCCCAATTGCTGTACCTTCCCCCCTCCAAAAAAAGTAAAAAAAAACCCTATATATATATATATGTATATATATATATATATATATGTATATATATATATATATATATATATATATATGGAGGAAGAGAGAGAGAGAGAGACAGAGAGAGAGAGAGACAGAGAGACATAATGCTTCTATATCACCTTCAAGTTTTTGGCCTCTTTTCTTCTTACTCTTGAACAATGTTTCCAAAAACTTTTTTTTTTCAATCTTCCTCATCTTTGTAGTGAGGTCACCAGGTAGTAACTTTATGTTCACTCAAATTCTTTATCAGGGTCTACCTTCTCATCCTCTACTGCAGATGTTACTGTGTGAAATATTTAAAAGACTATGTCTACTTTGTGAGGACCAACTAGAAGATTATGAAGAGACTTATCAGCAAGTGGTTGACCACTTACTGATGAATTCTTTGGCCATATCAATCCATGAAACAAAGAAAAATGTTAAATGATTCTTGGACCTGTATAATAATATTCCTCTGCTTCTTCAGGGATGATGGCCATGTAGGAAAGTGAAGTAGAGAATATAAAGAATCACACAGTTTTTGGATTAAAAATTTTGCTTAGCTATTAGCATTCTAAATGTGAGTTCTTTGTTTAGTGACCAATAAGTGGACATTTTACTAGTAGAATCAAATCACATAAATCTTAACATTCTCATTATACATTAAGCCAGAAGACAAATGAAATTGAGCCTAAATGGAAGACTGACTTACAGCTTTTCCTTCAGGTAAGTGACAAATAAAGGACTTGGCAGAGCTGGCTTTATCATATGTACAAAGCCACCTATAAACATCAGTACTTGGGCAATTTGGCCATCACATATTATAGTGCTAATGATAAACATTTGGAAAAACACCATCACGGAAATGAATACATTGTACTCAGTAACATCTGTAGCAGAGGATGAGAAGATGGAGAGAAGGAAGATGAACAATGATAGCTATTTCTGACTTAGAATGGAAACTTACAATGGAGAAAAATGTTAAGCAACATTATTACATTATGGCTTAACTCTGTGGAGTGTGGATTTTAATGCCTGTTCAAGATAGGCTCAAATTTGAAGCATTCTTTTCAGGCTGGGTCCAATATTAACATTGGCTTATGCTGGAAAACCATGAATTATCTTTCCTACTCCACCTCAACCTTTCATGATTTGGATATTTATTCTATGAGCAATTAACTGGGTTTCAGATCACTGATAACCTAGCCATTTATCTTTCATCTGTGGAAGTAGTTTTATGAATACTTACAACAGCTGTTTTTCTTCAAAACTAGCATGTGTATATGCAATTGTGGGGTGCAGTGAACAGAGTGCAGGGCCTGGAATCAGCAACCCTCATCTTCCTGAGTTCAAATATGGCCTCATTCACTTACTAGCTGTGTGACCCTGGGTAAGTCACTTACCCCTGTTTATCTCATTTCTTCATCTGTAAAATGACCTGGAGAAGAAAATGACAAACCAGTGCAGTATATTTGCCACAAAAAAGAAAAAGAAAAAAATGGGGTCACAGAGAGTCAGATACAAATGACCTGGGGATATAAATGGGAGGGAGGTGGAAGGAGTACTTCCTGCCTTCTAGAAGCTCAAAATATAATGAGGGAAAACTCATGCAAAAGGAAGTTGAAAAGGGGAGAGGGGAATAGGTTTGAGGGAGAAATACAAAGCTGGGTGAGAAATAAAAAGATGGTTTATATGGGTCTTCTCCCAAAATGTAAGTTTTGAAGTTCATGATTCCATATATTATCCAAAGGAATGAGTACACTAATGAGGTATGAGAATCAAGAATGATTGGATCTTGCAGGATGATACTGGGGATGTGATGGAGAAGTTAAAAGAAGTCTAAAAGAGTGCAGAGTCAGGTGATAAATGAAGAGATAGCTGACTAGGACTCCCTTTTAAATGGAGGTTTTGGACCAATCCTTTATATACCTCCTAGAAGGCAAGGCTGAAAGACATACTCTGAATTTATTATCTCCACAGGCCACCAGGTGATATCCAAGAAGGGGCCACCATTCACTTCCATTGTGCATGTGTGAGGAGCATCTAGGTTCCAGACTTAATCAAGTGGTTTACTACCAACTGACTATGCTCATATCACAGCCTCTCATAATTTTTTTTTCCCTGAGTTTCTGTCTAGAGTTATTTTTTTCTAATAACATGGCTTAATCTCATCATAATTTATACCTAATGTGGCTTGTACTCCTATTCCAATGAGATTTCTCTCTCCTTCACAACTTCACATGAGCCCAAAGGATTATTTGTTTTTGTGTAGATTTGGTGAACTCTGTACTATAAAGAAAACAATATTAATAGTGTTGGCTTTAAAACTCCACTATTCTCCATGAAGTCTGATAACTTAAATCCACCCACCCATTCTTTTGCTCCTGGTGTTTCCCAGGTGTGCCAAAAGACTCAGTATTGGTAGAGGAACATCTCCCCTAACAATTTGTTCTCAAAAGTAGAGGGTATAAAATGGTGTCTAACAACTCACCATATTCCCTTCCATTCACCTGACTGGGCCTGTAATCACTACCATTTGCCACATTTGTAGGCTCTTCAGTGTCTTAGCTGGCAGTTAAATGAAGCCTGGCTGGATACTTCACACAATAGACATACAAGGACCTGGATTCAGATGCTGTCTTGGGCCTTCTCGTAGAGGTGTCCAGAAGATTTCTCAAGTATCCTCCTCTGGTATCTTTTTGACAAAGCACAGAACCACTCTTTGTTTATAGATGCTCCCTCCATAGCACAGCATTGGGAGAACTCCAGGGACCTGCTTTTGTATTAATTGCCCCCAGGAAATTCACCTCCATTTCCTGCAGTGCCCAGAAATGGTAAGAAAATGAAGACAAAAAAATATCCAAATGGAGTTTCCATATATGTATGAATGGATAGATATATGGATGTGTGTCTGTGTACCTATGTATGGATGCATTCATATGTGCATAAACATGTATGATGTGAGGATAAACATGTTGATGTGATTATTTTAATTATTAACTTATAACCTCCCTCTCTTCCTATGATTTTATTCATTTTTCAAATCTAACCTACATTTCTCTAGCAAAAGTTGTGCCTGTATTGTGAGTACAATTATAAGGGTTATTTTCACAGATAAGGGTGACCTGGGCATAGAATAAATAGCAGTGTATGTATTCACTTTATGGGAGTTCCATAGAAAGGAAAGCAATCTCCCAAATGTCTCTTTAAGATTCCAGCAGATCTATATTAATTCTACAAGTAGTTTTATGATAGTATTGATAAGCCCAGGCCTCTAAATGGTTTTGGCAAGTAAGATTATAGAAGTATCCTGTTCCCTATAGTTGTTTATCATTCAATGCTGCTTTTTCACTGATCTTGTTGTGATCATATAGAAGAAGTCAGTCAACTTAGTCCAGAAAGCCAAAGCACAGGTCAAACAACTACATGTCTCCTACTATATCAATCTGGTATTTGTCATACATTTCCCTAACACTGTCAGCTTTCTTGATTCTTTTCTACCTTTGTTGCCTATGATTACCCAAAATTGCTATTTGGCAGTCTAAATCTATCTCCCACATATAGTCTGGGAAGTTTTCACCAACATTATTCCATCATAATCAATCTTTAAGAGGAAAAAAAAACTCAGAGATTAAAATTTACATTCCCTTTGGGCAAAGCATGGGCAGGTAAGGGTATAATAAGAAAGAAAGAAAGAAAGAAAGAAAGAAAGAA
>JAQQSV010018521.1:0-11384 GCA_028646515.1 Pseudochirops corinnae | reverse complement strand
ATATATATAAATATCTCACAGTCACTGAAAATTTCTACCAGAAACTTGTTCGCATTCTAGCTTTAAAGGATCATACTTTAAGAAATATTGTCCAGAGTATCCAAGATGATCACTCACCCCTGGAGCAGGAATGGGATTCAAGCTGTGCCATCTCCTCAATCTTTCTACTCACCTTCACAGCTGCTTTGGCCACTTTTCTATTTCATAGAATCATTGATTTACAGTTATAAGTGGTCTTTGAGAATATCTAGAAACACTTCTTTATATTAAATGTGGAGGAACTGAGACTTGGAGAGGTTGTCACAACCAGGTAGAAACAAAGGGAAGATTTGAACCCAGTTTCTCTGATTTCAAAATCACCTTCCAGTACACCATATATTTTGTCCTTGAACTTCCATTCTCTGCTTTACTACCACCTCTGACACCACTGGAAACAAACTGAAATAACATCAAGTTGGTACAAAGTGGTCACTAGTCTGATTGAATGTCAGTGTCTTCACTTCTTTTTGAGTGGTTAAGAAGACAAACTTGACTAAACTCTCAGCTTCTCCTGATTCGGTCTCTCCCAGACTTTCCATCTTCCCCTGAACTGAAATTGGATAAAGTGAGGAGAGTCCATAAATGAGGTAAAGAGAGAATGGCCTTGATCTATGTCTGCTCCTTCAGTACACAACCCCCCTAAAAAAAAAAAATCCCCTGCCCCAAACAACAAAAACAGCAAAAAAAAAACCCCAAATCCAAACCTTCTATCTCCAGCTACTCAGCAAATGGCTGTCAGATTATAAGAAAGTTTCTTCATTTCTTCTGCTGCTTTTATTCCTCACTGACAGTGGGGGTGGGGAATGCAGCACTGATACTCAAGGGGGATTCTTGTTTCTATTTTTATCTTTTCCCTGAATTACCAATTTACTGTCAGGCTTTGTTTTAAATTTCTGGGCTCTGACAGAACAGGCACAGCTCTTCAGAACTGACTGTCCTTTGAGTTCAACAAAGAAGTGATTTTATTAAAATAAACGTTAAGAAACAAAACAAGTGGCATATCCAGAAATATTCCTAGAAAGGTGTGGGGGTGGGGGGCAGTCAGCTACGCATGGACAGTCATATCTTCTCTAATTAGAAATGGTTTTGATTTCCTTCTTGCCTGCTTTGAAGGGATGTGGGGGAGAGGGGGAGGAAATTTAAATAACTCACTTGTTCTTAACCAATATAAGGAGATTACCAGTGTTTTCTTCTTTGTGGGCCAGTGCCTCTAGTGATTTAGATCCCCTGAGTATTATATGATTTTTCAAGGACCCTCTGCATATTTTGCATATTATGTTTATGCATGTATATATGTGTGTGTATTTATATTCATATAAAATATGTCTCTCTGTGTATATTTATATATGTATAAAATATATATGCATGTCCATATATGTGTCATATGTGTGTATGCATATGTGTGTGAACACAGCCACACACATGCACACACACTGTGTTGCCAGTGAAGCCCTTAAGAGGAAGGATGGTAGAATGGATAGTGAGACAAGACATATACAGAGAGAGAACAGAGACAGACAGAGACAGTCAAACACAGAGACAGAGACAGAGAGAGAGACAAAGAGAGAGGTCTTTGGGAACCATCTGCTGTTAATTGGCAGGTGTTGATACTGGGGACAACGTATTGGGTGACATCATCCATTGGGGAGCTCAGTTTCTCATGGTGGATACAATAAGCCTCCCTTTAATTTTACTCACTTGTGCTGTTGAGGTCATGTGAGAACTTTTAAGTTGTTATGCATCCCATGGGATGTTATGAATTATAGCTCTCTATGCTTGTATCATACCCCCATGAGGCTATAATCTCTAAGAGAAAACGTCCCATGCCTTATCTACACCTTGCATCCCCATTCCTTTCAGTTAAATAAACATTTAAGTGACTCCAGTCCAAAAGGTACCAGGTTAAGTGTTCCTGATACAAAAAAAAAAAAAAAATTAAAAAGAGATAAGACCTGCCTTTAAGGAGCTTATATTCTAATACTACCCTGGTGCTCTACCCATGGCTCTCTGAATGCTCAAAGCACTTGAAAGATGTCTGTTGAATGAAAGGAGTTTTTTTTTAAGTGAATTGAGTTGAACTCTGATACCCATCAACACTGTTTCTAAAAGAAGCTACATAGACATTTTATCCTCCCTCCTCTCCAGATGCTCAGTTTTCAGGGATAGTTTTGATCAGCATGTAACTTACATGATTGCACAAAGACAAGAAATCCCTAGCTCATTCTGCCTTTATATACTTCCTGGAGGCAATTTCCAAGTGAGAGAGAGACTCATGGCCTCCTATTGGTAATAGCCTGACATCACAGATTCCCTGTCTGAATGGTCTATTTCATACTTTCTCTTCTAGATTACAAATTCTCAGGGACCAGAAATTGAACATTTTATATCTGTCTGTATCCCCTGGTTCCCAGAGCAAGGATTTTCTCAACATTCATGCTTCTTTTAAAAATGCATTTATTAATTTTTAACATCCTTTTCTTTGTAAATTTAGAGATCCACATTATTTCTCTCCCATCTTCTCTCCACCCACTGAAAAAGCAAACAATACAGCATCAATTATACATGTGAAATCACGCAAAATATATTTCCATTCTAGCAATCTCACAAAAAAGCCGAAAAATAAGCTAAGACAATTATATTTCAATTTGCACTCAGAATTAATCAGTTTTCTCTTTGGATATAGCATTTTTTTATCATAAATCTTTTGGAACTGTCTTGGATCATTGCATTGATCATAGCAATCAAGTCTTTTGCAGTTGATCATTATCACAAATATCACTTTTACTGTGCATCATACCCTCTTGGTTCTTCTCATTTTACTTTGTATCAATTCATATAGGTCTTGCCAAGTGTTTTTATAAAACCATTTCCCTTGTCATTTCTTATAGCATCCTATTTTCCTCTGCTTATCCTTCTCTTTCATCCTATCCATTCTCAAAATACTGTCTTGCTTCTGATCACTGCTTCCCCCAATCTGGTCCCCCTTTTATCATTATCCCATTATCTTTTTCTTCTTCCCCTCCTATATCCTTGTTGTGTAAGATAGATTTCTATATACAAAAGTGAGTGTATATTTATTCTTCCTTCCTTAAACCAGTTCTGATTAGAATAAGGTTCAAGAATTGTCCACCACCATCTCATTTTCCCCTTGACTATAAAAGCTCTTCCTTTCATGCCTCCTTTATGTGAAAAAATTTGCCCAATTCTACTTCTCCCTTCCTCATTTACCCAGTGTATCCCTCTTTCTCACTTCTACATTCTTTTTGTTTTTTGATATCATCCTAACATAACCAACTCACCTGTGCCTTTTGTCTATGGAGGTTCTACCTGCCCTAATAGTGACAAAGACATGGATCCTTAGATATCCTTATGAACAGTTTAACTCCATTGACTCCCTCATCCTTACTCTTACATGTTCACCTTTTTATGTGTCTCTTGAGTCTTCTATTTGAATGCTCAATTCTTTATTCTGTTCTGGTCTTTTCATCAAAGATGCTTGAAAGTCTTTTATTTCATCAAAAATCCATTTCCACCCCGAAGTATTATACTTAGATTTTTCTATGTAGATGACTCTTTGTTCTAATTCTAAATCTTTTGCCCTCTAGAATATCATTCCAAGCTCTCCAGTTCTTTAATGTGGAAGTTGCTAAATCTTGTGTAATCCTGACTATGGTTCCATGATATTTGAATTGTTTCTTTCTGACTACTTGAAATATTTTCTTTGACCTGGAAGCCATAATATTCCTCAGAATTTTTCATTTGATCATCTCTTTCTGGTTATGATTGGTGGATTCTTTTCATTTCTCTTTTATCCTCTGGTTCTAAGAAATCATGGAAGTTTTCCTTGATAATTTCTTGAAAGATAATGTCTAGGCTCTTTTTTATTTTGATTGTGACTTTCAAATAGTACAATAGTTCTTAAACTATCTCTCTTTGATCTGTTCTCCAAAAAGATATTTCACATTTTCTTCTATTTTTTCCATTCTTTTGCTTTTGTCTTATCATTCCTTGAAGTCTCATGCAGTCATTAGGTTCTACTTGCCCAATTCTAATTGTTAAGGATTTATTTTCTTCAATAAGCTTTTGTAGCTCTTTTTCTATCTGGGCAATTCTGGTTTTTAAGGAATTCTTTCCTTCAGTATTTTTGTGCTTCTTTTACCAAGCTGTTAATTCTCTTTTCACAGTTTTGTTGCAACACTCTCATTCCTTTCTCCAATCTTTTATCTACCATTCTTATCTTTTTCTTTAAGTCTTCCAGAAATTCTTGCTGCCCTTGGATCCAATTAGCAATTTTCTCTGAGGCTTTGCTTATAACCTTTCACACCATTCTCTTCTAAGTTTATGTTTTAGTCTTCCCTGCAACTACAATAGTTTTTTTATGGTCAAGTTCTCTTGCTATTGTTGGCTTGTTTTCTCAGCCTGTTTCTTAACTTTTAACTTTATGTTAAAGTTGAAATCTGCTCACCTGGGTGTGGGGAGACATTGTTCCAAGTTTCAGGCATTTTCATACTGTATTTTTCAGAGCTAGTTCTGGAGATTGACAAGCTTTTGTTGTTTTCAAGATAGTGTGATTCTGGGATAAGTATGGACTATGTTATTCTGGTGTGCACTCTGGTCTTCACTGTGGAACTGCCCCTGTTCCCTCCATACAAAAGTACTAGTGCTCTTTTTGGCCTTGCAACTATGACAAAGACCACTTCTTTACTGTAACCACAAGTGTTAATTCTTTTGACCTTAAAACTGTGAATGGGGGCCCCTTTTACCCTGTGACTAATGACCAGTGTTACTCTCATTCCTAGAATTTCAACCAAGGCTGTTTATGGACAATAGAGCTGCCAATCAGTGCCAGCAAAGTGTCCCCTGTAATCTTTTTCTGCCCAGTTGTGTGACCTCCTTGCTGTCTTGAGCTGGGAGCTCCTGAAGCTGCTGCTGCCACTATTATTGCTGTCAGGGCTATCTCCAAGACCCACTCCTGTCATGTTCCAGGCCTATTCCCACCCCAGTATTACAAATGTCTCCTGTGTACCTTCTAAGTTTTCTTAGACCAGGAAAACGTCTCCCTCTGATCTTTTGTTGGCTCTGTCACTCTGAAATTTTATTTGAGTTTTTTAAAAAATTTTTAGGAGTGGAAATTTGGGAGAATTCAGCAGGAATGGGTAATGGTCTGTACTCCTCCATCTTGGCCCTGCCTCATGATATTCATTTTTGATAAACGATTATTGAATGCATATGAATGGGTTGGTAAATAAATGAATGAAAAAAATAAAAGACTAAATGAGATACCTGTAGCTACAACTTTTCCTTTCACCCATTATCATCTTCACAGTGAAGAGATCCCACATTATATGTCAATAAACTAAGAGCAAATTTCTCTAAATCAGGCAATCTGTCTAACAATAAGTAGTCTGATCATAGATTTAAATCTGAAGGGACCTTAGAGGCCATTAATAAAATCATTTTATATTATAGATGAGTAAAAAGAGAAATAAAAAAGATAAATGACTCACCCCAGTTTGCTTGACATGAGTAGCTGAGGCAGATTAGGAAGTAGATTCTAACTCCAAAGTTATACCATCCTGGCACGTAGGGTGGCCAAGAGTAATTTTCTCTTTTATTAAAATAGAAGAAGTTCTCATGTGGACACTTGTTTCTTGACATTAGACAATCTGTTTCTGTCCTTGGTCCCTGGTAGACTGGAGGATTGAGTGATCATTGTTAAAATGGCACCCTAGCGAAGTCCTATTTGCTACAAAACAAAACAGATAAAGAAGTGGGGGGGGGGGGTAATATAAAAATGACAGAGCTCATCATGTCAAAATTTGTCATGTTGCCAGAAACTTTAATGTGATACCTTAAAAACTAAACCTCTTTCTCAAATATCTTCTGCAGTCAGTAATTTTGAATAATGCAGAAATAATTAATATTTACAAATTCCTCTACTTCCAACTATCCTCAATATTTTCATTTTTTAAATGCATTCTTCAATCAATTACTTATTTAGGGTTTCATTTGAGTCCCTAAAGGGATCCTGATTTTTTTCTAAGCTGTCATACAACAGAGTATATATAATGAAATAATCACTGAATTTAGACTCAGAGGACCTCACTTCATATCCCAGCTAAGCTATCCCTCATTAACAGTGTAACCTTAGACAAATCACTTCACCTCTGGAAGATCTTTCTGTGAAATGAAGGGTTCATACTTGGCAACCTCTAAGGTCCCTTGAAACATTAATTCCAGCATTCTGTGAACTACTTTTTTTACAAAGGAAACTTTTCAAACTCCTTTCTTTTGTCCCACCTGCTATCTACTCTCCTCCCTCCATTCTTCTTCTGCATGAGTGCATTCCTAAGTGAGCTTTTAGTCTCTACAGCCCATCTGATCTCCTCCTGAGACTATTATCAAGGGGCAGAAAGCCAATTATTGTGCAGCTGTCAATCAGCCGTGAGGGTACAATTTTAATTAGCACAAGATGCTATATTCTTTGGAGTCTTGCTCACACCCTAGGAAGTTTAATTTACTGAACAAGGTAGTAATATTTACTCTGAATTACATTATCTCCATATAGTACTTGAAAAAATAGCAAAGAAACAGATTGGACCTGCTATAACAATGCTAGCTTGATATATGACTTCTAGGCAAACATTTCTTGTGAAAGAAAAATAAGGGGACAAAAAGATTACTTTGCCTGTAGCCAGGTGGGAATTAAGATGTTTGGAATGAAGAGAGAAGAATGGCATATCAGTCCTGTCCTGACTAAACTACGCTGCATATTAATGGCCCATTTCAATGACAGGCAGAACTGCTCATTCCACCCTGTTTTCCATTTTAAAGTAGGATTTTGCCAATCTGGGATGTCATTTCCATCTTGTGAGTGGAGAGGGGTACTTTCAATTGAGACACATTTGACTAACTGTCATCAGGAGAGAAGAATCTTGGTCTATCCTGCTCAGATATCCAGATCTCTCATGTCTCTGAAGATTCAGGATCAGGAAAATCCTGCTAACAAGAACCACCATACTGCATCTTTCTAAATCAGTTTACAATAACTTTTTTTTTCTCACAATAAGTCATGGAAATATTTGCATCCCCTCCTATATTTGAGAAATAGAGCTTAAAGGAATTATTTCTGATAATAATAACAACTCAGCACTTACTATGTGTCAAAAACTGGGATAAATGGTTCGTGATTATTATCTCATCTGCTCTTCACAACAATCCTTGGACGTATATGTTATTATTATCCCCATTTTACAGAGAAGGAGACTGAGGCAAATAAAAGTTAAGTGACTTGTTTGGGGTCACATAGTAAGTGTCTGAGGCTAAATTTGACCTCAGCTCTTCTTGACTCTATGTATGGTACTCTATCCACTGAACCACCTACTTATCCTTATGATTACATGATTAACAAGTTGTATGGCTAGAACTCAAATTCAGGACTTCTCACTCATAACTTAGTATTCTTCTATGAAACAAGCATTCCTATATTGTTTTAATGACCTGTGATGCATCCATCTCCCATGCATTTATCCAGCCCTTCTTAAACTGAATCTTCTATATGTGAAGTCCTGTATTCTTGTTATTTAAGGGGAAGTGGAAAGATCTAAACACAAACTCCATTTCCTACCACTGGCTATGTCTAAGCCCTTTTCCTAACTCCTGCTCCTCTGCTCTGTCTCTTACATGACTTTTGCAAAATATACCCAGTAGCCAGAGATCCTGCTCCACAGATCCTTGGACCATTAGGAGAACTTTAGAGGACAATCAATTATTGCTATCAAGAATCCTCTTTCACAATGAAATATGTTGTCACAAAGTCAAAAGGAACTTAGAAGTCCTTTAATTTAATCCCCACCAGAAGCAAGGCATTCTTTGATCATCTCTAAAAGCAGTCACTTGGTCTCTGCCTAACGGCCTCCAATAGAGGTACATTGGAAAATGCAATGGGTTTCAGGTCAGTAAACTTTTGTTTAATTCCTGTCTCCATCACATATTGCTTATGTGACCTTGGACAGGAAGCTTTCACTGTCTAGTCTTCAATGTCTTCATTTTAGAAGCAAGGAAGTTGGAAGATATGGTCTATGAGATCTTCTCAGCTTGAAAGCTATGATTCTAAACCTGCCCACCCCACAACCGGATAACTCTCTTTAATAGAATGGCCTGTCTTATTTACAAAGTCACTGAAAGTGGGTTTTTTTATGTGTTTGTTTCTATATGAGTATTATACCTTTCTCCAGAAAGAAAGGAAGAAAGAAAGAAAGAAAGAAAGAAAGAAAGAAAGAAAGAAATGAAGGAAGGAAGGAAAGAAGGAAGGAAGGAAGGAAGAAAGGAAGGAAGGAAGGAAGGAAGAAAGGAAGGAAGGAAGGAAGAAATTATAGAGACCTAGAAGAGCTAATACGGTAATTTAGTGATTATTTAATAAGTTGATTTTTATTATTATTTATTTGATTTTGTCTCAAAGATAAACAACAGATCAAAGTTTAGAAGATATAGTCAAGAATGCTCTGATTATGAAACTTCAGGTAGCAAAACAATAGCAGCAACAACAGAAATAACAAATAGCAATAACGATAAAAGAAATAATCATGACAGCAACAATGATAATAAACACGATAGCAAACAAAGCAATGGCTTCAGCCAAAACAACAAACAACAAAATGACCATAAAAACAGTAGCCACACACACACGTACACCCAAGAAGAAAAAAAGAACAGAAAAGATTGATTTTCTCCTGCTGAGTAGGAGCAGGAATTCCAATAAATCTTTATTGCTGATGGAAGCCGTCTTAGAGAAACAAACCCTTGAGAAGGAAGAACAAGATTGGGAGTATAACAGTAGGAATGAGCTAGAGAGTTCAAGTGACCCTAGATGTGACTTTTCCGGTCCTGCCAGGATCTATATTTTAGGTGAAACAGTCTCATCACCACAAACAATGAAGGCAAAGAAAGTCACTTGATTAAAGATTGGGGCAATGGGCCTCTTACAGAGGAAGTTCCCAGGGGCAGGATTTGCCCACTCCTATCCTTCCCCCCCCCACACACATAACTTAAAATTCTACCATAACACATGAACTCAACTTCGAAGTCACGTGGGAAAGAAGTTATGAGAAGCCAAAATGGAGAAGAGGCTTGGAGTTAAAATAAAACTGCCAAGCAACCTCCTGGCTATGAGTAGTACCTAAGAATTCTGCTAAACAGAGATGGCAGTAATTTCTGTGTACAAGACAGTCACATTCTGGACTGTGCTCCAAGGAGGAGAGAATATAAGGAGAGAAGGGACAAGAATGAGAAGCTCATCCCCTTTTGGCAAGATCCTGAAGGTATACAAAGAGTAGAGGAGACAAGAGGTTTAGCAGAGTCTAAACCACCCAAACATGGGCAGGAAACAACAGCAGCAGAGATAGTGAGAAACTAGTCAGAAAACATAAGAGAAGTCGTACAAATGTCAGCTTATACAGAACAGCCATTCTGTTAGAAGGCAATTGAGCTCCAAAGATGAAATCTGGAAACAAGAAGAGATCTTGCTGGTACTGGCTAACTCTCTTTAACACCAAGGGTATATGAAGGATTGATCACTCACTCTATTTACAGGAATTGGACAGGGAAAATGAAGGGGCCTATGGAGGAGAGATCATTGCTGCACACTAGAAGTCAGGGAAGCTGAATGATGTGAATAGAAATTAGCATCTGAAATTATTAGCCATGAAGACTGTACCAGCCTCTCAAGGCAACAAATGAAAGCCAGAACTGTGGAGCTACTGTTGGTTAGGCAGCCCCTTTGCGCTGCTTTTGCAGAGCCATTTTTCTTGCAAAGGAGGGGGAGAATGAGCCTAGAAGTATATCTTGGTAGAACAGTGTGATTTCAAGGGTTTATTATTCCTTGGTGACTTTCTTTGAGTATTGATGTGTTTGCCTATGCTGTATACATCACTAAAGGCTTCTTATACACCAGGCTGTGCTGTGGGTGGTCAAAGGGCTTAGGTAGAGACAACATGGAAGCATGGTGAAGGGAGAGAAGAAAACAAGCATTTTTATTAGATATGCCAGGCATTGTCATAAGTACTTTGTGAATATCTCATTCCAGACTCACAACTGTGGGAAGAAGGCACTATTCTGACCCCCATTTTACCATTGAGGAAAATAAGGCAAGCAACCATTAAGTTACTTGCCCAGGATCATGAAGGTAATGAGTATCTGAAGTCAGAGGGGGACTCAGATCTTGCTGATACCAGACCCACCGTGCCACCTAGCTGCCTGATTTTGTTCAGGAAGAGCCTTGGGCACAAAGTCGGTGATGGTGGTGTCCTTAACTACCTTCTGAATGCTTCACTCTTCAAGGTATCCTTGCATTAGAACTCTAAGACCTTAGCAATCAGAGGTACAGATGGTATTAGTGCTCACACTCAGAGAAAAATTAGGCCAAATTATTTGCCAGAAGAACCAAAATGGGTTCCAAAAATACATAAGAGATAATAAGAGCTCTGCAGGCAGAATGTGAGGCAAGTGTGCCACAGTACTTAGCAGATTGGATTTGAAATGACAATGTCCTGACTTCAAACCCCGCCACAGACTCTAAGAAGTCACCTTAACCTCTCTACACCTCAGTTTCCTCACATATAAATTCTAGATAAAATGAGACCTCCCATACAGCATTGATTGGAGAATTAAATGAGATCAGGATGTAAAATAGTTGATAAACTGCATTATATAAAAGTCAGCTATTATTTTTGCATATATGACATGAGTTTAATAAAGCTTGCAAATATTTCTGCCTTCAAATATTTCCCCTTTACAGATTAGTACAACTTCCTAATGATTCCAGGAATAGCCACTGGAGCAAAAAAAAGAGCACAGTCTCCCAGTCTAGACACACAACTAGTTTGCATAAAAAAAACTTTTAAAGGTTTCATCTTGAGTGCAAAATCTCAGGATCACAGAATTATAGATTTTCAGATTCAAAAGTAACTTCCAAGTCCAAGAATTCCCTTTCCAACTTGAAAGACAATTACTTCTGCTATGACCCATTTGGCCACTCCTCAAAGCCATCCAATGAGAGGGAGACCATTTCTACCAATGACATTCTTTTGGGTTTGATTTTTGTTTATTTTTTGACATCAAGTCTTTTTAAAATTTTTTTGAATAACTTAATTTATTCATTTTCTTGTTTACATCATTCATTTTGATTGAATTACAAATTTTCGCCCCATCTTTCCCCTACTCAACACCTCAAAACAGCCATCCCACTGTATAACCCCTCACCCAATCTGCTTCCTCCTATGTTGTCCCCCTCACTCCTCTGACTTTCCAATAGGGCAAGATGGATCTCCCTATCACAGTGTGTGTAT
>JAQQSV010018520.1:0-11384 GCA_028646515.1 Pseudochirops corinnae | reverse complement strand
GAAGGGTTTGGATTAGGGTTAGTACCGGGAGGGTTATGGTTAGTACTGGGGGAGCTAGGGTTAAGGTTAAGGATAGGGTTAGGGTTAGGAGTAGGGTTAGGGTTAGGGTTAGTGTAAGTGAATGTGTGCCCACGTGTGTGTGTGAGTAGATGACTCTACACGGGTGTGTGTTGTGAGTGTGAGTAAATGTCTGTACACACGTGTGTGTGTGAGTATATGTCTGTACACGGGTGTGTGTTGTAGTGTTAGGTTCAGGGTTAGGGTTAGTACTGGGAGGCAACGCAAATTGGGTTAGGTTACGGTTAGGGTTAGGTTTAGGTTTAGGGTGAGGGTGAGGGTGATGCTTAGGGTTAGGCTTAGGGTTAGGGTTAGGGATAGTGTTAGGGTTTGGGTGAGATTTACGGTTAGGGTTAGGGTTAGGGTTATGGTGAGGGTTAGGGTTAGGGTGAGTGTGAGTGTGAGGGTGAGGGTTAGGGTAGGGTGAGGTTTACCGTTGTGTTGAGGTTTAGAATTAGGGCTAGGGCTCGAGTCAAGGTGAGGGTAAGGGTTACGTTTATAGTGAGCGTTAGGGTGTGTGTAAGGGTGAGGGTTAGGGTTAGGGTTAGGATTAGGGTTCGGGTTATTATTTGGGGTGGTGAATCATGGTTAGGATTATTGTTAGGGTTTGTGTTAGGGTGAGGGTGAGTGTTAGTGTTAGCGTTGGGGTTAGAGTTAGGGTGAGTGTGAGCGTGAGGTTTAGGGTTAGGGTTAAGGTTAGCGTTAGTGTTAGGGTTTGGTGTAGGGTTAGCATTAGGTTGAGGGTGAGGGTCGGGGTTAGGGTGAGGTTTAAGGTGATGGTTAGGCTTAGGGTTAGGGTTAGGGTTAGGAAGAGCGTTAGGGTGAGGGTCAGTGTTAGGGTGAGGTTTAGGGTTAGGGTTAGGGTTAGTGTTGGGGTTTGGGTTAGGGAGAGGGTGAGGGTGAGGGTTAGGCTTAGGGTTAGGGTTAGGGTTAGGGTATGGCTTAGGGTATGAATAGCGTTTGGGTTAGGATTAGGGTTAGGTTGATGTTTAGGATGAGGGTTAGCGTGAGGGTTAAGATTAGGGTTAGGGTTAGGTTTAGGATTCATGTCAGGGTAAGGGTCTGGTTCAGGGTGAGGGTGAGGCTGAGGGTGAATGTTAGGGTTAGGTGTAGGGTTACGTTTAGGGTTAAGGTTAGTGTTAGGGTTAGGGTGAGGGTAAGGGTTAGGTTTAGGGTTCGTGTGAGGTTTAGGGTTAGGTTTAGGGTATTGGTTAGGGTGAAGGTTATGGTTAGAGTTTGAGTTAGATTTAGTGTGAGGGTGACGGTCATGGTTAGGATGAGGGTTAGGTTTAAGTTTAGGTTTAGGGTTACGGGTAGGGTTTAGGTTAGGATTAGTGTTAGGGTTAGGTTAACTTTATGGTGAGGGTTAGGGGAGGGTGAGGTTTAGGCTCGGGTGAGGGTTAGGTTTAGGGTTAGCGTGAAGGTGAGGGTGAGGGCTCTGCTTAGTGTGAGGGTTAGGGTTAGGATGAGGGTTAGTTTTAGGGTTAGGGTTAGGGTTATGGTGAGGGTTAGGGTGAGGGTTATGGTTAGCCTTATGGTGAGGGTTATGTTGAGGGTGTGGGTTAGGTTTAGGGAGAGCGTTAGAGTTAAGTTTAGGGTTAGAGTGAGCGTTAGGGTGAGGGTTATGGTGAGCGTTATGTTTAGGGTTAGGGTTAGTACTGGGAGGCAACGGGAATTGGGTCAGTTTAGGGTTAGGGTTAGGTTTAGGGTTAGGGTGAGTGTCAGGGTGATGGTTAAGCTGAGGGTTAAGGTTAGGGTTAGGAACAGGGTTATGGTTTGGGTTAGAGTTAGTGTGAGGGTGAAGGTTAGGGTTAGGGTTATGGTTAGTGCTAGGGTGAGTGTGAGGTTGAGGTTCAGGGTTAGGGTAGGGCGAGATTTACCATTGGGCTGAGGTTTAGGGTGAAGGTGAGGGTACCGGTTAGGGTTATCGTGAGGGTTAGGGTGATTTAAAGGGTCAGGGTTAGCGTTAGGATTAGGAATAGGGTTAGGATTAGTATTTGGGAGGCGAATTATGGGTAGGGTTATTGTTAGGGTTATGGTTAGCCTGAAGGTGTGCGTTAGGTTTAGGTTTAGGGTTAGGGTTAGGGTGAAGGTGAGGGTGAGTGTCAGGGTGAGGGTCAACTATAGGGTGAGGGTTGTTAGGGTTAGGCTTAGGTTGAGGTTTAGGATGAGGGTTAGGGTGAGGGTTAGGGTTAGGTTTAGGGTTAGGGTTAGGGTTTGGCTGAGGGAGAGGGATAGGGTTAATGTTAGGGTTAGGGTTACGGTTAGGGTTGGGGTAAGTACCTTGAGGCAAATTCTGGTTAGGGATCGGGTTAGTGTTAGGGTTAGGGATAGGGCTAGGGTTAGGGTTAGGCTTAGAGTTAGAGTTAGGGTTAGGGTTTAGTGCCGGGAGGGTTAGGTTTAGGGTTAGTCCTAGGAGGGTTAGGGTTAGTACCGGGAGGTTTAGAGTTAATACCGGGGGAGCAAGGGTTAAGGTTAAGGTTAGGGTTAGGGTTAGGAGGAGGGTTAGGGTTAGGGTTAGTGTGAGTGAATGTCTGTCCACGTGTGTGTGTGAGTAGATGACTCTACATGGGTGTGTGTTGTGAGTGTGAGTGAATGTCTGTACAGGCGTGTGAGTGTGAGTAGATTTCACTACATGGATGTGTGCTGTGAGTGTGAGTAAATGTCTGTACATGCGTGTGTGTGTGAGTATATGTCTGTACACGGGTGTGTTGTAGTGTTAGGGTTAGGGTTAGGGTTAGGTTTAGGGTTAGGGTTAGGGTTAGTGTGAGTGAATGTCTGTACACGCGTGTGTGTGATTAGATGTCTGTACACGGGTGTGTGTTGTGAGTATGAGTGAATGTCTGTACACGCTTGTGTGTTGTGAGTGTGAGTGAATGTTTTACATGCGTGTGTGTGAGTAGATGTCTGTGCACGTGTGTGTGTTGTAATGTTAGGGTTAGGGTTAAGGTTAGGTTTAGGGTTAAGGTTAGTACCAGAAGGGTAGGGTTAGTGTTAGTACCGGGAGGGTTAGGGTTACAGTTAGGCTTTCGGCCTAGCGTTAGTGTTAGGGTTAGGGTTAAGGTTAGGGTTAGGGTTACTGCTGGGAGGGTTAGTGCTAGGTTTAGTCCCGGGAGGGTTTAGGTGAGTATCGGGAGGGTTAGGGTTAGGGTTAGTATTCTGGTTAGAGTTAGGGTTAGTGTTAGGGTTAGGGTAAGGGTTAGGCTTAGGGTTAGGTAAGAGTTAGGGTTAGGGTTATTGTTAGAGTTGGTGTAAGTACCGTGAGGCGAAGTAGGGTTAGGGTAAAGGTTGGGATTGGGTTAGTGCTAGGCTTAGGGTTAGGGTTAGGGTATGAACTGTGCGGCGAATTCATGTTAGAGTTAGGGTTAGTGTTAAGGTTAGGGCTAGAGTTAGGTTTAGGGGTAGCGTTAGGGTTAGGTTTCGGTTAGGGTTAGGGTTAGGGTTAGAGTAAGTACCGTGAAGCGAATTCAGGTTAGGGTTAGGGTTAGTGTTAGTTTTTGTGCTAGGGTTAGGCTTAGGGATAGGGTTAGGGTTTGAGTTAGGGTTAGGTTTAGTGCCAGGAGGGTTAGGTTTAGGGTTAGGCCCGGGAGGGTTAGGGTTAGTACCGGGAGGGTTGGGGTTAGGCTTAGGGTAAGGGATGGGATTAGGGTTAGGGTTAAGGTTAGGGTTAGGGTTAGGGCTAGGGTTAGGGTTAGAGTTAGGGTTAGTGTTAGTGCTGGGAGGTGAATTAGGGTTAGTGTCAGGAGGGTTAGTACCCCGAGGGCTAGGATTACGCTTAAGGTTCAGGTTAGGGTTAGGGTTAGTACCGTGAGGGTTAGGGGTAGTACCGGGGGAGCTAGGGTTAAGGTTAAGGTTTGGTTTAGGGTTAGGAGTAGGGTTTGGGTTAGGGTTAGTGTGAGTGAATGTCTTTCCACATGTGTGTGTGATTAGATGACTCTACACGGGTGTGTGTTGTGAGTGTGAGTGAATGTCTATACTGGCATGTGAGTGTGAGTAGATGTCACTAAATGGGTGTCTGATGTGAGTGTGAGTCAATGTTGTACACTTGTGTGTGTGTGAGTATATGTCTGTACATGGGTGTGTGTTGTAGTGTTAGAGTTTGTGTTAGAGTTAGTGTTAGGGTTAGGGTTAGTGCCAGGACATTTAGGGTTTGGGTTAGCGTTAGGTTTAGGGTTAGCGTTAGGCTTAGGGTGAGTGTATGTCTGTACACGCGTGTGTGTGATTAGATGTCTCTACACTGGTGTGTGTTGTGAGTATGAGTGAATGTCTGTACACGCATGTGTGTTGTGAGTATGAGTGAATGTCTGTACACACATGTGTGTGTGTGAGTAGATGTCTGTGCACGGGTGTGTCTTGTAGTGTTAGGGTTAAGGTTAGGGTTAGGGTTAGTGTTAGGGTTAGTACCGGGAGGGTAGGGTTAGTGTTAGTACTGAGAGGGTTAGGGTTAGGGTTAGGGTTAGGGTTTATTGTTAGGGTTAGGGTTAGCGTTAGTGCTGGGGGAGGTGAGGGTTAGGGTTAGTACCGGGAGGTAAGTGAATTAGGGTTAGTCCCGGGAGCCTAATTAGGGCTAGGGTTACGGTTAGGTTTAGGGTTAGGCTGAGTGTCGAGAGGCAAATTACGGTCAATGCCGGGAGGGTTAGTACCCCGAGGTCTAGAGGTAGGGTTAGGCTTAGGGTTAGGGTTATGGTTAGTGTCAGGAGGATTAGGGTTCGTACCGGGTGGTGAATTAGGGCTAGGGTTAGGGTTAGGATTAGGGTTAGGTTTAAGCTTAGGGTGAGCTTAGGGTTAGGGTTAGTGTCGCAAGGCAAATTAAGGTTAGTGCCTGGAGGATTAATACCGGGAGGGCTAGGGTTGGGGTTAGGATTAGGGTTAGGGTTCTGGTTAGGGTTAGGGTTAGTGTTAGTGTTAGGGTTAGGGTTAGGGCATGGGTAAGGTCAGTATTAGTAGCATGAGGCAACGCGAATTAGGTTTAGGGCTATGGTGTAGGGTAGGGTTAGGGTTAGTATTGGGAGAGTTAGGGCTCGGGTTGTACCCAAAGAGTTATGGGTAGTACCGGGAGGGATATGGTTAGTGTTAGTGTTAGGGTTCTGGTTAGGATTCTGGTTAGGGTTAGGGTTAAGGTTAGTGTTAGTGTTAGTGTTAGTGTTAGGGTTAGGGTTAGGGTTAGGGTCAGGGTTAGGTTAGGATTAGGGTTAGGGTTACGGTTAGGGTTGGGGTAAGTACTGTGAGGCGAATTAGGGTTAGGGTTAGGGTTACAGTTAGGTTTGGGTTAGGGTTAGGGTTAGGGTTAGTACTGGGATGGCTATGCTTAGGGTTAGGGTTAGGGTTAGGATTAGTACCGGGAAGGTTAGGGTTAGTACCACGAGGCGAATTAGGTTTTGGGTTAAGGTTAGGATTACGGTTAGGGTTAGTACCGGGTTAGGTACAGGCGGCAACCCGAATTAGGTTTAGGGTTAGGGTTAGGAATAGGGCTAGGTTTAGGGTTAGGGTTAGGATTAAGGTTAGGGTTAGTGTTAGTATCGGGAGGGTTAGGGCCAGGGTTAGTACCAGGAGCATTAAGGTTAGTACTGGGAGGTTAGTACTAGGAGGCGAATTAGTGTTAGAGGTAGGGTTAGGGTTAGGGTTAGGGTTGGATTAGGGTTATGGTTATGGTTAGGGTTAGGGTTAGGGTAAGTACTGTGAGGCGAATTCTGGTTAGGGTTACGGTTAGTGTTAGGGTTAGGGCTAGGGTTAGGGTTAGGGTTAGGTTTAGGGTTAAAGTTAGGGTTAGGTTGAGTGCCACGAGGGTTAGGTTTAGGGTTAGCCCCAGGAGTGTTAGGGTTAGTACCGGGAGGGTCGAGGTTAGGGTTAGGGTTAGGGATAGGGTTAGGCTTAGGCTTAGGGTTAGGGTTAGGGTTAGGGTTAGGGTTCGGGTTAGGGATAGTGCCGGGAGGGTTTGGTTTAGTGTTAGTACCGGGAGGGTTATAGTTAGAACCGGAGGAGCTATGGTTAAGGTTAAGGGTTAGGGATAGGTTTAGGGTAAGGTTTGGGTTAGGGTTAGGTTTTGGGCTAAGGTTAGGGTTAGGGTTAGGGTTAGGGTTAGGGTTAGTGTTAGGGTTAATGTTAGGGTTAGGATGTGGGTTAGGGTTAGAGTGAGTTGTAGGTTTAGGGTCAGGGTTGGCCTTAGGGTTACAGATAGGGTCAGGGTTGGAGTTAGGGCGAGGGTTAGGGTGAGGTTAGGGATAGGGTTCGGGTTCGGGTTAGGTTTAGGGTTAGTGTGAGGGTGAAGGTTAGGTTTAGGTTTAGAATTTGGGTTAGGGTTAGTATTCGGGGAGGTGAATGATGCTTAGGGTTATTGTTAGGGTTAGGGTTAGGGTCAGGGTGAGTGTTAGTGTTAGCGTTGGGGTTGGGATAGGGTGAGGGTGACCGTGAGGTTTAAGGTTAGAGTTAGGGTTAGGGTGAAGGTGTGGGTGAGGGTGAGGATGAGGGTTAGGGTGAGGGTTAGGGTTAGCGTTAGGGTTAGGGTTCAGGTTAGGGTGAGCGTCATGGTTTGGGTTTGGGTTAGGGTTCGGTCTAGGTTTAGAGTTAGGCCTAGGGTTAGGGTTTGAGTTAGGGTGAGGCTTAGGGCTAGGCTGAGGGTTAGGTTTAGGGTTAGGGTGAAGGTGAGGGTGAGTGTTAGGGTTAGGGTTAGGGTTGCGGGTAGGGTTTGGGTTAGGATTAGCGATAGGGTTAGGGTTAGCTTTAGGGTGAAGGTGAGTGTGAGGGTGAGGGTTAGGGTAGGGTGAGGTTTAGGGCTAGGGTCAGGGTTAGGATTAGGGTTTCAGTGAAGGTGAGAGTAAGGGTTAAGCTTATGGTGAGGATTAGGGTTAGGCTGAAGGTTAGGTTCAGGGTTAGGGTTACGTTTAGGGCTATGGTGAGATTTAGGGTGAGGTTGAGATTTAGGGTTAAGGTGAGGGTTACGGTTAGGTTTATGGTGATGGTTAGGGTGATTTTAAGGGTGAGGGTTAGGGTTAGTGTTAGGAATAGGGTTAGGGTTAGTATTCAGGGAGGGGAATTACTGGTAGGGTTCTTGTTAGGGTTAGGGTTTTGGTGAAGGTGAGCATGAGATTTAGGGTTACGGTTAGTGTTAGGGTTAGGGTTTGGTTTAGGGTTAGGGTTAGGGTGAGGGTGAGGGTCAGACATAGGGTGAAGGTTAGGGTTAGGGTGAGTGTTTGTGTTAGCGTTGGGGTTAGGGTTACGGTGAGTGTGAGGGTCAGATTTAGGCTTAGGGTTAGGGTTATTATTAGGGTTAGTGTTTGGTTTATGGTTAGGGTTAGGGTGAAGGTGAGGGTTCGGGTGAGGGTAAGGGTTCGGGTGAGGGTTAGGGTTCGGGTTCGGGTTAAGGTTCGGGTTAGTTTTTGGGTTAGGGTTAGCGTGAGGGTTAGGGTCAGATTTAGGCTTAGGGTTAGGGTTATTATTAGGGTTAGTGTTTGGTTTATGGTTAGGGTTAGGGTGAAGGTGAGGGTGAGGATGAGGGTAAGGGTTCGGGTGAGGGTTCGGGTTAGGGTTCGGGTTCGGGTTCGGGTTAGTTTTTGGGTTAGGGTTAGGGTTAGGGTTAGGGTTAGTGTTTGGGTTAAGTTTAGGGTTAGGGTGAGGGTGAGGGGGTGGATGAGGGTGAGGGATAGGGTTAGGGTTAGGGTTAGATTTTGGGTTAGGGTTTGGGTTGGGGTTAGCGCTAGGGTTAGAGTTAGGGTTAGGGCGAGGCTTAGGGTTAGGGTGAGTTTTAGGGTTAGGCTCAGTTTTGGGGTTAGGGTTAGTATTAGGGGTGGGTTCAGGGTTTGGATTAGGGTTAGGGAGAGGATTAGCGTTAGGGTTAATGTTACGGTTAGATTGAGGGTTAGGTTTAGGGTGAGTTTTAGGGTCAGGGTGAGGGTTGGCGTTAGGGTTAGGATTAGGGTTCGAATTAGGGTGAGGTTAGGGTCAGTGTTAAGGTTAGGGTGAGGGTTAGGTTTAGGGTGAGTTTTAGGGTTTGCGTTAGGGTTTGGGTTAGCATTAGGGTTAGGGTTAGCATTAGCGTTAGTGTTGGGGTTAGTTTGAGGGTTAGGGTTAGGGTGAGTTTTAGGGTTAGTGTTAGGGTTCGGGTTAGGCTTAGGTTTAGGTTTAGGGTTCTAGTTAGGGTGAGGGTTAGGGTGAGGTTAGGGTTAGTGTTAGGGTTAGGGTGAGGGTGAGTGTTAGGGTTTGGTGTAGGGTTAACATTAGGGTTAGGGTTAGTGTTAGGGTTAGGGTGAGGGTGAGGGTAGGGGATAGGACGAGGGTGACGGTTAGGTTTAGGGTTAGTGTGAGGGTTAGAGTTAGTGTTAGGGTTTGAGTTAGCGTGATGTTTAGGGTTAGGGTTTTAGTTAGGGTTCATCTTCGGGTTAGGGTTAGCGTTAGGGTTATGGTTAGGGTTAGGCTTTGGGTTAGGGTTAGGGTTAGAGTTAGGGTTAGGGTTAGGGTTAGGGTTAGAGTTAGGGTTAGGGTTAGCATTACAGTTACAGTTAGGTTTAGGGTGAGGGTCAGAGTGAGCGTTAGGCTTAAGGTTAGTGTGAGTGTTAGGGAGAGGGTTAGGGTTATGGTTAGGGTTAGGCTTAGGGTTTGGGTCAGGTTTAGGGTTAGAGTCACTACCGGGAGGCAAGGTGAATTAGGGTTAGGTTCAGGCTTAGGGTTAGGGTTAGGGTTAGGGTGAGGTTTAGGGTGAGTGTGAGGGTTAGGGTGATCATTAGGGTTAGGGTTAGAGTTAGGGTTAGGGTGAGGGTCACTGTTCGGGTTAGGCTCATGGTTAGGTCTAGGTTGAGGGTTAGGCTTAGGGTTAGGGTTAGAGTTAGGGTGCGGTTTAGGGAGAGAGTTAGGCTTAGGATTAGGGTTAAGGTGAGGGTTAGGCTGAGGGTGAGGTTGAGGGTTAGGTTTAGGTTCAGTGTTAGGTTTAGGGTTAGGGTTAGGGTTAGTGTGAGGGTGAGCGTCACGGTGCGGGTTAGGGTTAGGGTTAGGGTTAGGGTTAGGGTTAGGGTTAGGGTTGGGGATAGTACCGGGAAGCAACTCGAATTAGTGTTAGGCTTAGGCTTAGGAGTAGGGTTAAGGTGAGGGTGAGCGTTATGGTTAGGGTTAGGGTTAGGTTTAGGGTTAGTGTTTCGATTAGGTTTATGGTTAGGTTCAGGGTTAGGTTAAGGTTTGGGTGTGGGTGAGGGTGAGGTTTAGGGTAGGGTGAGGTTTAGGATTAGGATTAGGGTTATGGTTGGGGTTAGGGTTACGGAGAGGGTGAGGGTTAGTGTTAGAGTTAGGGTTAGGATTAGGGTTAGGGTTTGGGTTAGGTTTAGTTTGAGAGTGATGGTCATGATTACGGTGATGGTTAGGTTTAGGTTTAGGGTTAGGGTTATGGGTAGGGTTTTTGTTAGGTTTAGGCTTAGGGTTAGGGTTAGCTTTAGGCTGAAGGTAAGGGTCACGGCGAGTTTTAGGGCAGGGTGAGGTTTAGGGCTAGGGTGAGGGTTAGGTTTGGTGTTAGGGTGAAGGTGAGGGTGAGGGTTAAGCTTAGGGTGAGGGTTAGTGTTAGGGTGAGGGTTAGATTTAGAGTTCGAGTTAGGGTTAAGGGTATGGTGAGGGTTAGGGTAAGGGTGAGGCTTAGGGTTAGTGTAAGGGTTATGCTTAGTGTTATGGGGAGGGTTATAGTGATGGTGTGGGTTAGGTTTAGGATGAGGGTTAGGGTTAAGTTTAGTGTTAGGGTGAGGGTTAGGGTGAGCGTTAGGGTAAGCCTTAGGGTTAGGGTTATGGTTAGTACTGGGAGGCAACGCGAATTTTGTTCGGTTAGAGTTACGGTTAGATTTAGGGTTAGGGTTAGGGTGAGGGTAATGGTTAGGCTTAGGGTTAGGGTTAGGGTTATGGTTAGGGATAGGATTAGGGTTTGGGTTAGTGTTAGGGTTAGGGTTAGGGTAGGGTTAGGGTTAGGGTGAGGGTTAGAGTTAGGATTAGGGTTAGGGTTATGGTCAGAGTTAGGGTTAGGGTTAGGGTGAGTGTCAGGGTTAGGGTAGGGTGAGGTTTACCATTGGGTTAAGGGTGAGGGTTAGGGTTAGGGTGAAGGTGAGGGTAAGGGTTAGGGTTATCATGAGGGTTATGGTGAGTGTAAGGGTGAGGGTTAGGTTTAGGGTTAGGGTTAGGATTAGGGATAGAGTTAGTATTCAGGGAGGTGAATTACGGTTAGGATTATTGTTAGCGTTAGGCTTAGGGTGAGGTTGAGTGTTAGTGTTAGCGTTGGGGTTAGGGATAGGGTGAGCGTGACCATGAGGTTTAAAGTTAGGGTTAGGTTTAGGGTTTGGTTTAGGGTTAGATTTAGGGTGAGAGTGTGGGTGAGCGTGAGGATGAGGGTTAGGGTTAGGGTCAGGATTAGGGTTAGGATTAGTATTCGGCGAGGGGAATTACAGTTAGGGTTATTGTTAGTGTTAGGCTTAGGGTGAGGGTGTGGGTTAGTGTTAGGGTTAGGGTGAGTGTTTGTGTTAGTGTTTGGGTTGGTTTAGGGTGATGGCAAGGGTGAGGTTTAGGATTAGGGTTAGGCTTAGGATTAGGGTTAGAGTTTGGTTTAGTGTTAGGGTGAAGGTCAGGGTTAGGGTTAGGCTTAGGGTTAGGGTGAGTGTTAAGGTTTGGGTTAGGGTTAGGGTTCGGGTTTGGGTTAGGGTTAGGTTTAGGTTTAGGTTGAGGGTGAGGGTGTGGTTTAGGGTGAGGGTGAGGGTGAGTTTTAGGGTTAGGTGTAGGGTTATGTTTAGGGTTAGGGTTTGTGTTAGGGTTAGGGTGAGAATGAGGGTTGGGGACAGGATTAGGGAGAGGGTTAGGTTTAGGGTTAGTGTGAGGGTTAGTGTTAGGGTTAGGGTTTGGATTAGCGTGAGGTTTAGGGTTAGGGTTTTGGTTAGGGTTTGTTTTAGGGTAAGGGTTAGCGTTAGGGTTATGGTTAGGGTTAGGCTTTGGGTTAGGGTTAGCGTTAGAGTTGGGGTTAGGGTTAGGGTTAGGGTTAGGCTTAGGGTCAGGATTAGGGTGAGGGTGAGGATGTGGGTGAGGGTGAGGGATAGGGTTAAGGCTACAGTTAGGGTTAGGGTATTGGTTAGGGTGAGGGTTATGGTTAGGGTTGGAGTTAGGTTTAGTGTAAGGGTGATGGTCATAGTTAGGGTGAGGATTGGGTTTAAGTTTAGGTGTAGGTTTATGGGTAGGGTTTGGGTTAGGATTAGTGTTAGGGTTAGTTTTACCTTTATGGTGAGCGTGAGGGTGAGGGTCAGTGTTAGTGGAGGGTGAGGTTTAGCGCTAGGGTGAGGGTTAGGTTTAGGTTTAGGGTGAAGGTGAGGGTGAGGGTT
>JAQQSV010018519.1:0-11384 GCA_028646515.1 Pseudochirops corinnae | reverse complement strand
GGTTCTGCGTAATTACACATGTTCAGCCTGTATTTGATTGCTTGTCCTTCCAGTGGGGGTGGGTGACGAGGGAGGAAGAGAAAGAATCTAGAATTTAAAGTTCTATAATCAAATGTTAAAAATATATATGTGTGTATATATATATATATATATATATATATATATATATATATATACACACAATTATTATTATTATTATCATTAACTACATCCAACTGGAACTTGAGATACACAGGCACTGTGGCAGGGAGATCCATCCTGCCCTACTGAAAAGTCAGAGGAGCGAGGGTGGAGGACATAGGAGAGACTAGATTAGGGGAGGGGGTTATACAATGGGATGACTGTTTTGGAGTGGTAGGTAGGGGAAAGATGGGGAGAAAATTTGTAACTCAAAATTTGATGGAAATGAATGATGTAAATTAAAATAAATAAAAGTTTTAATTAAAAAAAAAAAAAGCTTTCCACCTCCAAATGGAGAACTGTTAGGCTCAGCGCAGAATGAAGCATATTATATTTTCTTTCTTTCTTTTTCTTGGGGGAAGGGGGGAATATGGCTAATATAGAAATATGTTTGCTATGACTTCATATATATATATAATGGGTTATCATATTTCTTGCCTCCTAAAAGGGTGGGAGGGGAAGGGATAAGGAAGAGAAATTGGAATTAAAGATTAAAATTTTAAAAATTATAGCTATCAAGTGAATTTTTAACCAGAGAGAAAACCCTTAACAATGTGTAAGATGATCACAAAAGGGAAAATAAAACCATTTTGACTACGTGAAATTAAAAAGCTTTTCATGAACAAAATCATTGTAATTAAGATAAGAAGGGAAACTCAAGTGGTTAAAAAAATATCACATAGCTGATGAAAGTTTATTGCCAGATATTATAGGGGATTAATATGATATCAAGAATAATTTCCCAACAGAAAATATTTGAAAGATATTGTCTTTAAGGATATGTGCTTCCAAAGAAAGAATTCTGAACTAACAACTATATGAAAAATTGCTCCAAAATACTAATGATGAGAGAATTACAAATCAAAGCAGTTTTGAAGTATTAACTCACCCCTATTAAATTGATGGGGATAACAAAAGACAGAAATAGTATTGGAGGGGGCTTTAGAAAGACAGACATATTACTATATTGTTGGTAGGCTGTAATTCAGTTGAACTACTCTGGAAAACAATTAGGAATTATTCAAGGAAAGTCATTGAGCTGGCCTTGAGTCTTACTCAGATGCAGATTGCCATCTTTGAGAAGGGAAGATGGCACTGGATAGGACAAAGCAGCAGATGGGTTTGGAGGAAGGCAGGGTAGGCAGGAGGCTGGGCTGGTATTACAAATCCAAAATTAGGGAACTGCAGCTGACTGTGAATGACAAGGGACATAACCTCCGGTACATGCAAGTACAAAGGAATGAACTAAATGCAAATATGTGCCTGCTCTAGGAAGGGCTGCAGCTGTTACAGGAAGTGGTGAGGAAGTAGTCCAGTCGAAGGATAAAAGTTTCCTTTTTGAGTTCTACTCAAGGTACATCCTGAGGTGAAGTTTATGATAGATTTACATAAGAATGTTGACATTGATAATGTGACATCCAATTGTAAAATGACAGATATACCCTGTATAAGATTCTGCCCAATGAAGTAAATCTATTTGTGGTGTTAATGGTGGAAAAATATCATTCAACATATGATATGATTAGTGGCCTAAAAAAACAGTGAAAGAGAGGGGGCAGCTAGGTGGTGCAGTGAATAGAGTACCAGTCCTGGAGTCAGGAGGACCTGAGTTCAAATCTGGCCTCAGACACTTGACATACTTACTAGCTGTGTGACCTTGGGCAAGTCACTTAACCCCAATTGCCTTGCCTTCCCCACCTCTAAAAAAAATACAGTGAAGGAGATAAAAAAGTGATTTGAACAGCACATTAAATGTCCTAAGCTCATTAAGGCAATGGGCATTGCATAGCCAAAGGATATTCTGCTAACATGGATCTCTAGGTACAGGAAAACACAAGTGTTTCAGGATTTTTGTCCCAGATAGCTTCCAGAACAGGAGGCCAATTACCAAAGTTCCATATTGTTGTTCCAGCAAAGCCTGGAAATTTGCCTTATATAGAACAGTGATCAAGAAATGCAGTAAGAATCTATAGTAAGTGAATTCTTTGACCCCAAAACTGTTTAAGAGGTCAGTCAGCTTGAGAATATTAAGAAAGGAGGCTATCCAAACTAATGACAGCACAGGGTGGCTTCCTAGGGTGACTAGCAACACTTGTATCCTACAAGGCTCTGTGTCTTAAGGCAACAAGAGAGGAACACTCCTCTGAAAAAGCCCCAGGGTTATCAAAAAGCCACAGGAGTGGTAGCACATCAAGGAACAACTAGAAAACCTCAATAGCTCTCTGATACTGTGGTTCTGAGATCTCTAATACTCTATCTTAAGATACTAGAGAGGACTCTGAAGATCTAGCACTTTGAATCTCAAAGACCCAGGGAGAATGAGGGCTGGGGCTAACTCTGAGAGGCTAAAGTCAGTGCAGGGAACAGGGTGATTCAGGGTGAAAACAAGTAGATACCACTATCTTATCCAAAAAATGAAGGAGGAAATAGACCCTAGTCTTGGCACAAAGTCCCAATTTAGTAACTAATGCTGGAGATAGGAATAAATCCAGAAAAAAAATACCAACAAGTGGAAGATGGAATCAAGATGACAGAGTAAGGCAGGAACTCACCTGAGCTCTCCAAATTCTCATACAAACAACTTTAAAGTAACACCTCAAAACAAATTCTGGAAAGACAGAACTCACAAAAGAATTGGATAATTTTCCAGCCCAAGACAACTTAGAAGGTTGACAGGAAAAGTCTGTCTCATTGAGGTGAGAGAGGAGTGTAGTCCATTGCAGGTGACCTGGGCAAGCCAGTAGCAGGTGTGTCCCAGAAAAATAATGCCTTCCTTGGAACCAACTGAATTGGCATCAGGGAGTCCTTGAGTTTACAGTCTACAGTTGGTAAGGGAGCCAGAAAATGGTCAGAAAGAGACTACAGGGGACACTTTGCTGGTACTAGGTGGAGGACTCAGTTGTATTGCCCAAATGGGGATCCAGGTCACAGACCAGGATTGCAGTCCAAGGGTGAAGAGGAACACTAGCACATGCAAAGCCACAAAGAAAAAGTGAATTGGTTTCAGGACCAAAAAGAATTCATGGAGGAGCTCAAAAAGGATTTTAAAAATCAAATGAGAGAGGCAGAAGAAAAATTGGGAAAAGAAATGAGAGTGATGCAAGAGAATCATGAAAAAGGAGTCAATAGCTTTGGTAAAGGAAGCACAAAAAAAATGGGAAAATGTGCAAAAATTTATTAAAGAAAACAACTCCTTAAAAAGTAGATTTGGAACATTTACTAGCCATGTGACCTCGGGCAAGTCACTTAACCCCAATTGCCCTGCCTTCTCTCCTCCAAAAAGAAAAAAAAAGTAGACTTGACCAAATGGAAAAGGAGGTACAGAAACTCACTAAAGAAAATAATTCCTTAAAATTTAGAATTGGGCAAGTGGAAGCTAATGACTCCATGAGACATCAAGAAATAATCAAACAAAATTTTAAAAAACAATGAAATAGAAGAAAATGTGAAATGTTTTACTGGAAAAACAACAGGCCTAGAAAATAGATCCTAGAGAGATAGTTTAAGAATTATTGAACTATCTGAAATCTATGATCAAAAAAAGAAGCTACATATCATTTTTCAAGAAATTATCAAGGAAAACTGCCCTGATATTCTAGAACCTAAGGGTAAAAGAGAAACTGAAAGAATCTACCAATCACCTCCTGAAAGAGATCCAAAATGAAAACTCCCAGGAATATTATAACCCAATTCCAGAGCTCCTAGGTCAAGAGGAAAATACTGCAAACAGCCAGAAAGAAACAATTCAAATATTATGGACCCATGATTAGCCAGTCAGGATTACACAGGATTTACCAGCTTCTGTGAGTTAAAGGAGCAGAGGGATTAGAATATGACATTCTAGAAAGCAAAGGATCTAGGATTACAACCAAAAATCACCTACCCAGCAAAATTAAGTATAATCCTTTGGGGGGAGGGGAATGGAAATTTAATGTAATATAGGACTTTCAAGCATTTCTGATGAAAAAACCAAAAGAGAACAGGAAATTTATCTTTATATACAAGATTCAAGAGAAGCATAAAAAGGTAAACAGGAAAAAGAAAACATAAGGGATTTAATAAAGTTAAACTGTTTACATTCTTACATGGGAAGATGATACTTCTAACTCTGAAGACTTTTAGGGCTATCACTATTAGGGAAGTTAGGAGGAGTATACAAAAGGAGTATATAAAAGGCATGGGTGTGAGTTTATTATGATGAGATGGTATCTAAAAAAACAAAATTAAGGAATGAGAAAGAGGGATGCACTGGGAGAATGGGGAAGAGAGAGGTGAAATGGGGTAAATTATGACACATAAAAGAGGTATAAAAGAGTTTTTACAAAGGAGGGAAGTTGGGGGAGACAGGGCCACACTTGAACCTTACTCTCATCAGAATTGACTCAAAGAGGGAATAACATACAAACTCAGTGGAGTACAGAAATCTTAACTTGTAGAGAAGTAGGAAGGAAAGAGATTAGAGAAGGGGGGAGGGACTGAGAGAAGGGAGGGCAGATTAGCAGAGGTAATGGTCAGAAGCAAAACACTTGTGAGGAGGGACAGGATGAAAGGTGGGGGGGATAAATGGGAAAAATAGGATAGAGGGGAACATACAACACAGTAATCATAACCTTGAATGTGAATGAGATGAACTCACCAATAAAATCGAAGCAATAGCAGAAGGGATAAAAGCCATAATCCTACAATGAGTGATCTTATCCATAGTATTCAAAATTTCTCTATTTGCTGTAACCAGTTTGCTGGTACTGGGTGCAGCACTCAGTTGCATTGCCCAACTGGGGACCCAGGTCACAGACCAGGATTGCTGTCCAAGGGTAAAGAGGAGCACTAGCACAGAATGTGTGGGCACAGGATCGTGGGGATCCTGGGCACTTGTCCAGAGCAGAAAACAGTGATTGTTGTCACTCAAAGACCAGAACAAAGGCCAGCATAGCAGTGACCAGTCCTCTTTCATGTATGGATGGTGTGGTACTAGTTGGTGGAGATCCTTTGTTTTCTTGGTGTTAAGTTAGGCCAAAATTAGCACAAGCATCAGAGAATCAATCCACATTTTGTTGCATCTAAGCTTCAGAAACTGCATTGAGTGCACAATCATCTGTGAACAAAAAAATCATTTACCAACTGTCCCTTCACTTTAGTCTTGGCTTGTAGCCTTTTCAAGTTAAATAATTTCCTTTCACTGCAGTAGCTGACCTGATGACGTTTTTCCTCATTGAAGGCATCTAACAATATTGCTGAAAACATCATACTAAGAGAAATAATTATATCTTTCATATGTTAATAACCAATTATTGAATTAAGACTAATTCCACTTCCTCATCCAGAAATTAACCATTGTGGGAAATCTTGGGCAGGACATACCTAGCCAGGAAGGCTAAGATCTAGTCAAATGCTCATTGTGTTTACTCAAACAGGTTTGGGAAAATGTGGATTCTCCCTTTTGTCAGAAAGGTAATATGGATGTTGACAAGTCTCTTTGACCAAGACTGGGTGCTCAATGTCATGTACCCTAAGACCCTCATTGGAATAAACCCACCTCTCATTATGATATTGGTTCTCTCATTACTTGTTAACCAATCAGAGTTTATTTCCACCCTCAGGTACATACCCTATTCAAAAGACTTTATAAATATCAAAGGTTCTACAGACTTTGTCTCTTTGCTCACCAAGGGGAGAAATGAGCGTATTTTGTTAACTACTTTCTATATGTAGTTAGTAAAATTGATTATATGTACCCAGAAACTCTTGTCTTTTGGAAATTTTCAATCATTACAATGCTGAAAAGCATGGAAGCTAGGACACAACTTTGCTTCACTCCTTTGGTGACTAGGAAAGTGAGAGAACATCATACTTTATGCAGAAACTGGGCAAGAATGCTTTCATGAAATCACCATACAATACTGATTAATTTCTCTGGGCACCTAAATTTTGCCAGAATTTTTCATATACCCTCATGATGGACAACATCAAAGACCTCTGTCAGATTGACAAACATTGTATATTCTGCTCCTCTATTCTGCTTCTGGCATTTCTCCTGGAGTTGCTGGGCAGCAAACACCATATCTACTGTTTCTTGGCCTTTTCTAAAGTCTCACAGGCTCTAAAGTAGGTGAAGGATTAGCCTGTTAAGGAGTACTCTGGCAAGAATCTTGCCATCAATGAGTAAGAGAAAGACTCCCCTGTTATTGTCACAGGACAATCTATTTCCTTTAACGTTATAGAGATGGACAATGGAGGCATGCTTTAACTCCTGAGAAATAATTTCCTTTTGCCATATAACCCAGAAAATTTCAGTCAGCTTTTGTATGAGTAGTGGACCTCCTGCCTTGTAAATCTCAGCTGGAATAGAATCAGCATCAGTAACTTTGCCACACAAAAGGATCCTGATCTTAATGGTCTTCAAAACCTCTTCTTCAGTTGGAAATTCAGGTAGAAAGTGATTGACCTGAGGTGAAGGGTCAGTTGCTTCAGCATTTATTGATGATGGTCTATTGAGAACACTATGGTAGTGATCAGCCCATCTCTCCAGGATCATGTCCTTATCATTAATCAATATGGCTCTATCAGCACTGAGTAGTTGAGATGCACCATAGGTCTTTGGCCCATAAATAGCCTTCATAGCATCATAAAAGAGTTTTGGATTGTTACTATTAGGGTAAAACTGAATTTGATCTGCCTTCTTACTGAACCAAGGATCCTGCATCTCTCTTGAGCTTCACTTGCACTTTACTGTTTATGAAGTTAAATGCTGCCTTCTTATACTTGGATAAACTGTCCTGCTGGTAAACCCTCTGGGATTCTCATTTTTCATTTAGCAGATTCTGAATTTCCCCATATTTTTTGTCACACTAATCTTGATATTTACCAGTGTTCTGACCTAGATCAGTATTTACTCATTTACAGAAGTGCTGTACACCAGATCTCTGAAAACTACCCACTCCTTTTCTATTCCACTGTTGCCAACCATGTGTTGGCTCAGATTTCCTTCCAAGTTAGCAAAAAATTGTTCTGGTTTGGCAAAATGCTGTAGTCTGTTAACCTTAAGTCTTCTGGTAGTTGTCTTGTCATGGAGCTGCAGCTTTTGTTGAATGTCAATTTTTAGCTTGGAGAGGCTAAGTCAATGATTAGTCCAGCACTCTGCACCACACATCACCTTCATCACTTTCACATCCTGTCTGTCTCTTCTCCTTACAATGACATAGTCTGTGTGTCTTGACAGTGTTGATGATGAGAAGGTCATGGTGAACAAGTGAGGTGAACAAATTTTAGTAGTAAGTGACCATTGCTGTTGCTGTTTCTGACTCCATTCCTCCCAAGGGCTCCCTGCCATATCTGGTAGTTTGTGCCTGCTCTTGCATTATAAGCTTGTTCTCTTTTAGCACATTAATGATGAGGATCTACAGGTCTTCTTAAAATTTTTCTTTGACCTCATCAGTATTTGTCATGGTGGGAGCATATGTACTGATGATGGTAGCATATTCCTGCAAATGACAGTAGCATTGTCATGAGCCTGTCATTCATTTACACTTTTTGGTAGGCATACAAGATTGCTGACTAGATTGCAGAAACTATGACAGCTTCACAGTGCTCCCCTTCTCTGTGGCCACTCCAGATAAAAATGTATCCAGCTCCAGCTTTGGTAAGCTGGCCTTCATTTGCCAGCCTTGTTTTACTCAATATGATATGATACTGACTGAGTTCTTTCACAGAAGCTGTTCATGCTCTACTGGATTTCATGCTGTCCATAAGTGTGTGCACATCCAATGTACCAATGATGAGTGGAATCATCTTTGAAGACATTTTGTACATTTTTTTGTGTTTCAACCACAGGATGGGATCCATGCCTGCCATGATAAGTAGGCCAAGTTTGGATAAAGCAGACGATATTTAGGGTACATTTTCTAGCCTCTTTACCAGGTGATGACTACTGTGGTCCTTAAAAGGCTCCTCAGATATCCAGGGGTCTGCCAGATCTCACTGCTGCTTCAGTCCAGTGAGAAAGAAAAACCTATGGTCTGGGTCACCTGTATGCAGGGTTGTGACTACAGCTTCCTGCTATGACCACACCTGCCACTTCATCACTTGCCTGTTGCCACAGGACTTTGACGTAGGTAAAAATGGTAAAATGGTATGGGTGATGTCTTTTGATTCACACATAAGTGAGGCAGAACTGTGCAAAGTCATCAGCCTTACTTTCTCTTCCAGCAGCAAAACAAAGTTAAAATGATTTGGTGATGGCTCAGAATGCAGTGGATGAACTTAATGTCTTTAATATCTATCTGTGCTTTAAGTACTTCACAGTGCCTGCTTCAGCCTTCATAGCCATTGCAACACATGGTTCTCATCCACCCATTCTGCTGAGGTAATCTTCATGTGCTTGGGATAGACACCTCTCCCCACCAATTCACTGAAGGGTTTGAGACCCCTTGGTTATCCTCAACTTGGTTTAGCCAGATCTGCTGAAATGGTTTACTGGGGTATGGTCACTGCAAATGCTACAGCTTCTTGGAGCTACAAGTGAGAGTTGGGTGGACAGCAGAGGTGGAAAGCAGCCCTCACACCAGAGGTACTAGTCTTCCCTGAACACACCCTACACCCCAAATTTTTAAAGGAAAAATTAAATGAGTTATAGGAGGAAGACAGTAAAACCATCCTACTGGGGGACCTCAACTTTCCCCTCTCAGAACTAGATAAATTAACCCACAAAAAAAAACAAAACAAGAAAGAAGTTAAGGAAGTGAATAGAATTTTAGAAAAGTTAGATATGATAGGTCCTTAGAGAAAATTGAATGGGAATAGAAAAGAAGATACCTTTTTTTCTCAGTGGTACATGGCACCTACATACAAATTGATCGTGTATTAGGACATAAAAACCTCACAACCAAATACCAAAAGCAAAAAAATTAAACGCATTTTTCTAAATCTTAATGCAATAATAATTACACTCAATAAATAATCATGTAAAGATATATTAAAAATTAATTGGAAATGAAATAATCTAATCCTAAAGATTGAGTGAGTTAAAGAACAAATCATAGAAACAATAATTTCATTAAAGAAATGACAACAATGAGACTACATATAAAAATTTATGGGATGCAGCCAAAGCAGTACTTAGGGGAAATTTTATGTTTCTAAATGCATTACATCAATAAAATAGAGAAAGAACAGACCAATAAATTGGGTTTGCAATTTAAAAAACTAGGAAAAGAACAAAATAAAAATCCTCAAACAATAAATTGGAAATCCAAAAATTAAATTATGAAAAAACCAATAAAATAGATCAAACGTTAGTTAATATGATTTCAAAAAAGAGAGAAGAAAGTCAAATCACTAGTATTAAAAATAAAAAGGGTAAATTATACAAATTAAGAGAAAGTTAAAACAATTATTAGAAACTATTTGGCCCAATTATATTCCAATGAAACTGAAAATGTGAGGGAAATGGATGAATATTTATAAAAATATAAATTGCACGGATTAGCAGAAGAGGAAATAGAATACTTAAATTACCCCATCTTAGAAAGAAATTGAACAGGCCATCAATGAGCTTCCTAAGAAAAAAGCTTCATGATCATATGGATTCACAAACGAATTTTACCAAATATTTAAAGAATAATTAATTCCCATACTACATACACTATTTGGAAAAGATAGGAAAAATAAGAGTCCTACCAAATTTCTTTTATGACACAAATATAGTGCTGATACCTAAAATAGGAAAAAGCAAAAAGAGAAAGAAAATCGTAGATCAATTTCCCTAATGAGCATTGTTGCAAGAATTTTAAATAAAATATAAACAAGGAGATTACAGCAATATATCACAAAGATCATACACTATGACTAGGTGGGATTTATACCAGTAATATAGAGCTCTTTCAATATTAGGAAAACTATCAGTATAATTGACCATATTAATATCTAAAAAAACCAAAAATCATGTAGTCATATCAATAGATGCAGAAAAAAGCTTCTGACAAACTGCAACACTCATTTCTGTTAAAAACAAACAAACAAACAAACACTAGAGAGCAAGGAATAAATGGAACTTTCCTTAAAATAAGTAGTATCTATCTAAAACCATGAGCAAGTATTATCTGTAATGGGGATAAGCTAGAAGCCTTTCCAGTAAGATCAAGGATGCCCATTATCACCACTATCATTCAATGTTGTACCAGAAATGTTAGCTACAGCAATAAGAGAAGAAAAAGAAATTGAAGAAATTGAATAGGCAATGAGGAAACAAAATACTTTGCAGATGACATGATGTTGTATTTGTTTAACAACTTTGGCAAAGTTGAAGGATATAAAATAAACTCAGATAAATACTCAGCATTTCTATGTATTACCAACAAAATCCAGGAGCAAGACATAAAAAGAGAAATTCCATTTAAAATAACTGTAGACAATACAAAATACTTGAGAATCTATCTGCCACAGACCCAAGCTTTTAAGATAAGAACTCACTCTTTGACCAAAAAAGGGGGGGGGGGGAGGAGGACTTGGGAAAACTGGAAAATAGTTTGGCAGAAACTAGGTATAGACCAATATTGACTCCATATATGAAGATAAGGTCAAAATGGGTACATAATTTAGACATAAAAGATGATACCATGGGCAAGTTAGGGGAACATGAAGTAGTTTACTACTCCATGTAGTATAGAGGAATGGGGATAGTAGGATAAGGGAAGAATTTATAACCAAACAAGAGATAGAAAGCACTACAAAATGTAAAATGGATAATTTTGATTATATAAAATTTAAAAATTTTTTCACAAACAAAACCAATGCCGCTAAAATATCAGGGCAATTTTATTTGAGAATTTCTTGAAGGACACTTTCTAGGTTCTTTTTTTGATCATGGCTTTCAGGTAGTCCAATAATTGTTAAATTGTCTCGGATCTATTTTCCAGGTCAGTGGTTTTTTCAAGGAGATATTTCACATTGCTTTCTATTTTTTCATTTGTTTGGATCTGTTTAATAGTATCTTGATTTCTCATAAAGTCTTTTGCTTCCATTTGCTCCACTCTAACTCTGAAGGAATTATTCTCCTCAGTGAGCTTTTGAGATTCTTTTTCCATCTGGCAAATTCGACTTTTTAAGGCATTCTTCTCCTCATTGGCTTTTTGGGCCTCTTTTGCCATGTGGGTTAATCTATTTTTTAAGGTGTTATTTTCTTCAGTCAGGTTATTGACTCTCTTTTC
>JAQQSV010018518.1:0-11384 GCA_028646515.1 Pseudochirops corinnae | reverse complement strand
CACACACACACACACACACACACACACACACACACACCCTGGATGCACTGACAGATTGTGTACACATTGATATGTCTTAGGGAAAATCCCAGAGAAAACAGTCATGTTTTGGCCATCCTGATCTTGAGCGTAGAAACAACAACAAAAGGTACTTTCCAAGAAGCGTCTAGAAAAAGTTTCCTGGTGGGAGCATATCTCAGTCTAGTTTCCTTTGCCATGTTTAGAGTTTCCACATAGTAAGCACATTGCCTGCCTTGTGTGACCAGCTCACTGAGGGACTATGAGAGCTCACTCAGCCCAGGGCTCAGTAGTTGCTCCAGTGGCCAACAGTTAAATAACAACAGTAATCATGACTGAGGCCATGGTGATAAAAACACTTGAAGAATTTTTCTTGCTTTCCCCAAGTACACCCCAGAGAGTCTGCACATCACATAAATACACAAATGAGGATCCCAAGCTAACAACAGGATTTGGGATATATCTTAGAGTGGCATATTTCCTCCAGGGCAAATAAAGTTCTTTGGCAATCAGAAGCCTCTACCCCTGTTCAACACGCTTCTGGAGGAGTTTGTCTCCTCCTGAGCATCATATTTTAGAAAGGGCTTTGACAATCTGGACTATGTTCAATGTAAAATGATTAGAATGGTGAGGATCCTGGAGAACATGCCATTGGTTGAAGAAACTGAAAGATGTTTAGCCTGAAGAAGAGATGATTTAAAGAAGATGAGACTGTCTTTATCAAATATTCGTAGGACAGTCATATGTCAGAAGAACAGGTTTGGGTTGGTTGGCCCTAGAGGGCAAAAGTAGAAGCAACAAATATTCCTTAAGAAGGACAAATTTCAGCTCAATATAAGGAGGAACTTTCTAGCAGTTAGAGATATTCAACCAGAGAATGAGCTCCCCATCAAATCTTCTAGTCAGGGAAGTTGTGTTGATGCCTCTGGCAGGGACTGTCTTAGACTTGAGGTGCTTAACCTGTTTTTGTCACTGACCCCTTTGACAGTGTGGTAAAACCTATGGACCTCTTCTTGGAATAATGGAGCTTTTTAAAAAAAAAATCATAATTGAAGGATGCTAAATTTCAGGTAGAAATTAGTGAAAACAAAGGTGTAAATTTTTTCCATCCAAGTTCATAGGCCCTATGACCTCTGTTCAGGCACCTCTGGATTAGGTTAACTCTAGGGTCCCTTCTGACTCTATGACTCTGTGAATCTATGACTTGTTGGGTTTTTTTTTATTGATTTGTTTATTTACTTTTAGTTTACAAGATTCAGTTCCACAGTCCCTTGAGTTTCAAATTTTCTCCCCTCCCTCTCCCCCCTGCCCCAATGGTGGCATACAATCACGTATAGGATCTGCAAATGCTTTCACATTGGACATTAGTCTGGTTGAATAGAAGGGCTGTAACCAATGAAGTGAACAATGGGAAAAAAGAAAGAAAACCAAACATGGAAAAGAATGCTAGCATGTAGATTGCTTCAGTCTCCATTTAAACTCTGTTCTTTCTAGATCTTTCTCTGAATGTAGCTATCTCCTTCCATCCTGAGACTTGTAGAGTTGTCTTATAACTGTGTGTTGCTGAGAAAAGTCTAGTTTTCCAAAGTTGGTTGTCACACATACAATGTATGACTTGTTTCCTACATGTTTCTCTTATCTCTGTGTTTTCACATTGGCTGTCCCCCAGGCCTAGGATGCACTCTCTCCTCATCTCTGTTTCTTGGAATCCCTAGTTTTTTTTTAAAGACTCTTCTTAAGCTCTTAACCTTTCCTGATCCTTCCAAGGACAAGTGCCTTCCCTCCCCAAACTCCTTGTATTCATTTTGTACCTATTTATACTATATATACTCTTATGCGGATACATCTTCATTGTTAAAACATAAGTTCTGTGACATTTTTTAAAAATCAAGAGATTTATTTTCTGGGTAGTTAATTATTTTATTAATAATGCTACCATTTATTAACAAAAGGAATGCTCATTTGGTCATCTCTATTAGACCAAAGATAATCATGGCAGTGGGTTCACCATGGTTTACATGCCTTTGGAAAAGTGGGTGTTCCAGAGTGTAGCAATCAACTCTGTTAACAATTAAGGATAGAGGGACCTATCTTAATGACTGGCTGGGAGAATGTCATCATGCCACTTGGACTAAGGGACTTCCTCTATACCCAGACCACCCACAGCCCCAAGGCTGTGCCCAAGCAACCTAGACAGAGGATCTGCCTCTGCCCAAATTTAGCTTGAGTGGAATATAGGCAAGAATTCACTTTAGATTAGAAGTCTGATCTAGTTTTGTGGATAAGCAATATTCGGAATGAGGAGAATGTTAATCCTATTTTCCATCAACCCAGTCCTTGAGAGACAGGGAAATAGGACAGGAAAAAAAAACTTTGGTCCCCTCAATTTTTATAACTGACTATTAATGTGAGAGAGAAATAATCATTCTCTCAGCTCCTAGAGGGCAGGAATTGTCTTATTTTATATCTGTGTATCCCTGGTATATGTCCCTGGCATAGTGCCCAGTATATAGTAGATGCTTAATTAAAGCTTGTCGATTGACTGGTAGGACTTGACTTGGGTCAGAGTGCTGGGCATCCTGATTCCAGGGTTCTAAATCACCAAACATTTTGATCTGGGACTGTGTGTTGTGTTGAAGGTGAAGAAAAGGAATTTCTTAGGCACTGCTTATACCTGGGACAGCTTCAGAAGGGGAGGTTGGAAAGTGGTAAACATTAGAAAAAGTAAACCTATTGGAAACAGCTTCAGGAAGTGAGGGTTTATGTGATGATGTCACTGCACCTTGTTTCAGTGTAGAAGGTTCTGAGTCGATACCGCTAACAGGATTTATACGAAGCTTATGAGGAAGGGCTTTCAAAAACAGGTGGCAAATCACTTGGTCACAAACTGGAGGGAACAGCTGTGAGGAGGGAGCTTGGTATTATAAAAATAGCATTTGATTTGGAGTCTTTAGACCTGGTTCTAGTCCTGGTTTTGTCCACAGACAGGTCTTTGAAATTAAGCAGATCATTTCCTCTCTCTAGGCTCCCTCTGTAAAATAAGAAAGTTGAATTTAGCAATCACTTAATCCCTCACAGCTTTAAAACACTGTCTTTTGGCCCCTAGACTATCTGACAACACTCAAAAGAGGCTGAGGAATTGAGAGAGAGGACCTGTGCTGGACTGGGGTTTAGAGGACTCAGGGCTTCTACTTGTCTCTGTGAATATGGGCAATTCCCTTTACCACTTTGAACCACAGTGACCTCTTGGTGAATTGAGAGGGTTGGGTTAGGTGGTTTCTAAAGTAACTTCCAGTTCTAAATCTGTGATTATATGACCTCAAGAATCTAGAAACCAAGCCTAAGCGTATGTGGATCTCTATTAAACATCTCTTGTGTAAAGGTATTCTTAGGATGTTGAATGGAATTAATCCCACACATAATTTCTGGGTATAGTTCAATCAAAATACGTGTCTTCATTATACATTGCCTCATGGGGTATGTACTATTTTTCAAAACTCTCACTAAGAAAAGCAGGTCACTTTTGCCTGCCAAGTGGGATAAGAGAGAGGCTGAATTCAAGCTTTTTCCTATCTCATTCTCTGTCTAGTTACAAATGGATTCTGGGATTCCCTTCCCTGATTCTTGGTAGTACTTTCATTTCCCTCCCTAACTGTCCGGCACACATGCCATAATCATTATCCCAGTTTTCTTCCTCTCTTCTTCAACCCCCAATTCCTCCCCTGGCCTTAGCTTTCATTAGATGATCTCACCTGATGTTTTATTTTGATTTTTTTCCTTATAGCATTTAAAAACTCTTAGCTTAGCAAACACATACAAAGCAAACTAAAAGGGTATTGCAATGAGGCCACAAATCTGCACCATGTAGAACTTGCTTCTCCCTTCAAGTGTACAACAAAATTAGCATGTTATTTTCTCTCTTTGAAAAAAAAAATCACTTTCTGGAAAATGTATTCTGATTTTGAACGTGCCACAAATTTCTCTTCCAGTTTTGTTTATGAATGTCCATGTATAAACCTATACCCCTCCTTGTCCCCCTCAGTGGTTTCAAACTATGTGGGCCAACCAGAAATCTCATTAGTACTCTGCTATTTCATCTACCACAGGGAAATTTTTTTTAATCTTTAAATTTAAAAAAAATCTTTTTGTTTAAAAATTATTTATTTTTTACATGCATTTATAATCCATCCTTCTCACTACCACAACTCCCCATTGAACCGGAGGAGGAAAAATGAAGGACAAAACCTTCATAAACTTGAATAGTTTAATAAAATAAGTTGCCACATTGGCCATCCTTGAAAATGTGTATCTCTGAACATTTTAAGCCCATTATCTTTCTGACAGGAGATAAGTGGAGTATTTTTGTCTTCAGTCTCCTGGACTCAGAATTTATCACCGCATTGATTAGAATTCTAAAGTCTTTCAAGTCGTTTTTCTTTAAAATGCAACAAGTTATTTCCAAGCTGCACAACTTGTTTATGCTTCCTATTAACATTCCTTCTATTCTTTTCTAGGCATTCAAAAAATGTATCAATGGCCTTCTTTCCTTACTTTTTTGTTCATTTTGATAACCCTATTATGTGTTGCTTTCTCTCTACAATTCCTCTCTTACCAAATGTAAAAGAAAAGAAAAATCCTTGTATCAAATATGCATAGTCAAGTAAAACATATCACCATGTTGACTATATAGGAAAATAGATGCCTCATTCTGTACTTTGAGTTGATCAGATCATACACATCCTTTGATGTTTTAGTCATTGCGGAGTGGCTCTTGATCATATATATTTGAATCAGTTCTTTATAGATCTTCTATTTGAGACCTTTATTACAGAAACTTGTTGCAAAGTATTTTTCTTAATTAGCCCCCTCTTTTCAAATCTTATTTTCTTGTGATAAAACTTTTAAATTTTATGTGATTAAAAATGGTCCATTTTACCCTCTATGATCATCTCTAATCTTTGTTTAGTCAGGAACTCTTCCTCTCTATAGTTATTGTATTTCCTTCCTTGCTCTTCTAATGTGTTTATGATGAAATCTTTTATATCTAAGTCATGTGTCCAATTGGAACTTATTTTGAAACATGATATAAAAAGTTGCTCTAAATCTAATTTCTGCCTAACTGCTTTCCAGTTTTCCTGGCAGTTTTTGCAAAAAGTAATTCATTACCCTCATATTTGGAGTCTTTGGATATATTGCAAACTATGCTACTTTGTTGATTTGCTTCTGTATATTGTGTATCTAATATATTTCAAAGATGAAACTATTATTTCATCTATACCAAATCAGTTTAATCATTACTACTTTGGAGTATAGCAGTACTTTGAAATCTAGTACCAATAAAAGCCCTTCCTTTTTTTTTCTCATTATTGCCCTTTGCATTCTTTATCTTTTGTCTTTCATATTAATTTTGTCATTGTTTTTTCACTCTATAAAATAATCCTTTGGCATTTTGATTGGTGCAGAACTGAATAAGTAAGGTAATTTGGGTAATATTGTCAGTTTTATTATATTGGCTTGACCTACCCATAAACAATTAATATTTCTCCAAATATTTAGGTCTATCTTTATTTCTGTGAGGAATGTTTTAAAGATGGATTCATACAGTTCCTGGGTGAATCTTGTAACTATACTACCCAATACTTTGTAGATTCTATAGCTTTTTTGAATGGAATTTCTCTTTCTAGCTCTTTCTCCTGGAATATTTTTTGTGAATATATAGAAATGCTGATATTTATGTGCATTAACTTTATATCCTCAAATTTTTCTAATGACAAATTATTTCAATTAATTTTCTATTAAATCTTTAAGGTTTTCTGAGTAAGTCATTGTATTGTTTACAAAAAAAAGTTTCCTCTTTGCCTGTGCTTATTCCCCCAGTTTTTCTTTCTTGTCTTATTGCTATAGCTATCCTAAGTAGGTGGATACAGTAATGGATCTGGAGTCAGGAAGACTTGAGTTCAAATGTGACCTCAGACACTTACTAGCTGTTATGTTGGACAAGTCTCTTAGCCTCTATTTGCCTCAGTTTTCTCTACTACAAAATGAGAATAAAAATAGCATCTTGCAGGATTATTAAGAAGATCAAATGAGATATTTGTAAAGCACTCACTACATGGTAGGCATTTTACAAATGTTTATTCCTTCTTCTCCCCCCATCATCTCTAGAACTATTTTAAATAGTAGTTGTAATAATGGCCTTCTTTGCTTTACCCTTGATCCTATTCAAAAAGATACACACTTTTTGCTCTGAGTTTTTGATTGATACTACTAACTGTATTAAGAAAAGGTCCATTTATTCTTTTGCTTCTATGTGTGTTTACATGCATGTGTGTGTGTGTGTGTGTGTGTGTGTATGTGTGTGTGTTGCAATAGAAAAGGGTTTGGGATTTTTTCAAAAGCTTCTCAGCATCTTTTCATTTGATTATATGGTTTCTCTTATTTATATTATTGATTTTATTATATTTATAGTCTTTCTTATGTTTAGTCAATACTGTATTCCTGCTATAAATACAATCTGGTTATAATATGGAAGGTTTCTAATTTATTGTAGTCTATTTGCTAATACGTTATTTTTTAAAATTGCATCAATGTTCATTATGAATATTTGTCTATAGTTTTCTTCCTCTGTTTGTCTCTTCTCTTGATGAAAATGTTAAATGTAATACATTTCCCCCATTTTGACCACATTACAAAAATTCTGGCATGTTGTCTTATTGTTGTCATTTTTAAATGAAATTATTATTTCTATAATTTGTCCCATAACCCAACAGTTTATTGGTAAGTCAGCTAGTCTTACACTAATTTTAATGATTTCTTCAAAAATCATTTGTTGAATGTAATATTTATTTTGTTGTGGTCAATAAAAGATATGTTCATTTTTTTTCTGTTTTCCTGCATTTTATGAGGCTTTTATGCCCTAATACATGATCAATTTTTGTAAAGGTTCCATGAAATTCTTAGATATGTATGCTCTTTCCTATTTCCATTTAGTAACTACCAGATAGCTATCATATCTAACTTTTATAAAATACTATTCAGGTACTTAACTTCTTTTCTATTTATCTTTTTTTGCTGTATTTGCCTAGGTCTGAAAGAGATACACTAATATTCCTGAATGTTATTGTTTTAATATTTCCCCCATCAATAATTTAACTTTTCTTTAATTATTTAGATATATGCCATTTGATGCTTATATTAAATATTAATATTAATTATCTATTTTGTCTTTAAGCATAATGCTGTTTCCCTGTTTATCTCTTTTAATTGCCTGTTATTGCTTTTGCCTTGTCATAATTGCTGCCCCTAGTTTTTTACTTCACCTGAGCCAAAATAGATTTTTCTCCAGCCCTTTAAACTCTGCGTGAATATTTCTATTTCAAGTGTGGTTTTGCAAATGTTTTGCTGGATTCTTCTTTCTAATCCATTCTGCTACACTTATCTGTTTCATGGGGAAGTTAATCCCATTCGTATTTATGATTGTGATAATTAATTGTGTGTTTTCCTTCATCATACCCTATTATATTTTCCCCTTTCTTTGTTTTGTTTCTCACATTCCACTTTACCAAGAAAAGAGTGGTGAGAGAGAGAAGGCAACTGCTCAGCATTAGTTTTCTATATTTAATGCAATCTGTTTCTGCTCTCCATCACATCTGTTTTCCCCTCACCTAGACCCTGATGACAGATTTTTACTCTTTCTTCATTTTCTTTGCAACTCCATTTCATAATTGACCCTCCAAGGTTGGAGTTATTTTTATTTTTAACTAATCCTTTACTGAGCCTACCCTCTCTCCTAACCTCCCCTTCCAATTCCACCCTATTTTCATATTGAAATAAACATATTTATACACCAAACTCTTTGTGTGTATGCATTAGTATGTGTTTACAAACTCTACATTTTTTTGATCCAATTCAGATGAAAGTAGAATTTGAGTGACAATCATTGCCCCCATCCTTTTCTCCATGTTTGTGTATTCTTGCTTCTGTTCTCCCTGATTAAAACAGTTTCACCCCCTTCCTCTTCCTTTCTTCCCAAGTGTATTCCTTTCCCTCATCCTTTTCTTTCTTCTTATAAGATCATCAAAATATAATAAAACTAATTTCAGGTCCTCTTTCTTATCTAACTACCTCTATGCCTCTTGATGACTCTAGGAATTCCTTGTTTCCTCTCCCCCATTAGAATGTAAACACTACATCATTGCATAGTCACTTCCAAGCGTTCAAACAAATTTACATTTTTATATTTCTCTTTACTCTTGTGTTAGCATTTCCAAGTTTCTAATCAGATCTGGTCCTTTAACTGAGAATTCTTGGAAGTCTTCTATCTCATTAAAGATCCATTTCCTCCCCGTAAGATTATACTCAGTTTTTCCATGTATGTTATTCTTGGTTTTACACTTTTATCTTTTATCTTATGAAATATCTCATTCCAAGCTCTACTCTTCTACAAAGTGATAGCTACAAAGTTTTATGTGATTCTGATTGTGGCTTCTTTGTACTTGAACTCTTTCTTTCTGTCTCTTTTTAGTATTTTTTTTCTTTGACCTGGAAGCACTAGAATTTGTCCATGATGTTTCTAAGAGTTTTCATTTTTTTAGTTTCTTTCAGGAAGTAACCTATATATTCTATTTTCATTCTGCCCTCTAATTCTATCAGATCTGAGTAGTATTTATTCATCATTTTTAAATATATAGTATCAGGGATTTTTGAAGGGTTGTGTTTTTCAGGTACTTTGATGACTATTAGACTTTTTTCTTTACTTGTTTTCTAGGGCAACTTTTTTTTTTTTAAAGGAGATATCTTACATTTTCTTCTGGGTTTTTTTTTTTTTCAGTCTTTTTGTTTGTTCCAACAGGGCCAGCATGCTAACCAAGGCAAGGGCAAGTCAAAATTTTGTCCTGTATTTCTTGTCTCATGGAGACATTTATTTCTGTTTGGTCTGTTGTTTTAATTTTCTGAGAATCTTTTACCTAAATAACCTTTCGTAGTTCTCATCTATTTATTTTGCTTCCAAGTCTTTATTCTGGGGCTTTCATTTCCTTTATTTTAGCTTTCACTTCATTTTTTCCCCTGGAATTCTAGTTGACCTTGTGACCCAGTCATGCTTTGGGATTTTGCTTATAAATATTGTGGAGATAGATAGATAAATAATGGATGGATGTGTGTGTGTGCGCGCACACGCACATGTGTATGTGTGTATATGTGTGTGGCAGCTAGGTGGCTCAGTGGATAGAGCACTGATCCTTGAGTCAGGAAGTCTTGAGTTCAAATCTGGCCTCAGACACACACTAGCTATGTGACCCTCAACCAATTACTTAACCTCTATTTGCTTTAATCCACTGGAGAAGGAAATGACAAAACACTCCAATCTCTTTGCCAAAAAAAATCTCAGATGGGGTGGAAAAGAATCAGATGTGACTGAACAGCAATGTAACTACATATATATGTGTGTGTATACATATATACAGTGTGTTTTTTTTTGTGTGTGTGTATATATATACATATATACATAGTGTGTGTGTTTTGTGTGTGTGTGTGTGTGTGTGTATGTGTGTACATAAAATAGCTTTTATATTATTGGGCTCAAAGATCATTGCGAATGGTGACTGCAGCCATGAAATTAAAAGACTCTTGCCCCTTGGAAAGAAAGCTATAGAAATATGGACAGCATATTCTAAAGCAGAGATATCACCTTACCAACAAAGGTCCACATAGACAAAGCTATGGTTTTTCCAGTAGCAATATATGACTATGAGGGTTGTGCTATAAGGAAAGCTGAGCCTTGTAGAAAAAACTTTTGAACTGTGGTGCTGAAGAAGACTTTGAGAGTCCCTTGGACAGCAAGATCAAATCAGTCAATACTTAAAGCAATTGATTCAGACTCTTCATTAGAAAGTCAAATATTGAAGCTGAAGCTTAAATACTTTGGCCACATAATGAGAAGATGAGCTCACTGGAAAAAAACCCTGATGTTGGGAAAGATTGAAGGCAAAAGGAAAAGGGGACACCAGAGGATGAGATGGATTGATACTATCATGGAAACAACAAACATAAACTTGGACAGACTTTGAGAGAAAGTGGACGATGGAAGAGTCTGGCATGCTATGATCTATGCGGGCATAAAGAGTTGACCATGACTGAACAACAACTATAGACACACATATACACAATACATACATGTATGCATGCATATATGTGTGTATAAATGTGTGTGTTTATCTATACACATGCATACATACACACACTCTGATCCATAATACTTCATAATCATTTGTGTCTTTTTCCGTTTCATAATTTTCTATCTTTACTTCCCAAATTATGGTTTTACATCAGGGTCAGACTCTGTGTACTTCTGGAGAGATCAGTACAGCCTTATTTGGTCCTGGCCTATATTATCTGGTATCCTGATGCAGCTTGAGGGCTGTCTTTTATGACCTTGGGAGTGGCTCTGGCCATCTAACTGTAATCTTCCAATACCCTCAGTGGTCTGAGATGGGTCATGGTCTAATTCCTGTGGGGTAGTGATACAGCTACAGACTCACCCATGATTAGAACACTAAGAGACAACTGCTGTTTCTAGATAATACAAGAATGCTGGCTAGGTCAGAACTTCAGAACTATAGCATTGTTTCTGGATGGTATTCCCTGCTCCAGTACATGATTTCAGTTCCCAGACTATGTATTTCCATTAGAAGGCTCTGGGACTCTGATGCAGGGTCAAGCAACACAACAGCAGATTCAGTCCAGGTTTATGGCATCACTTGCCCCAGGAACACAACCCAGCCTTTGTCCCCAATATGAAAGACTTCTGAAGTCTTCCTGGCTGGAATCCCCCCATGATGCTACCAAGCCTCTGACTATGTCCCTGAACTGACCCAGAATGGGAAAAGTTTCCCACTGTAGTTTCTCCTTTGATTTCTCTATCAACACTCAGTCAGGAATATCTCTTGCTTTCAATCTTTGTCAGAGTAATTGTGTGAAAGCGATGAGCTATGCTATTTATTTACACAATTTATTTATTTCCCTCTCCTATTTCACAAAGGAAATTAAGCCCATCCATGTACCCAGCAACATGCTGGTAGATATTTTAACAACCAATTCTACAACAACAATTAAATGTATGTAGAACACATTTTAAATTTTTATCTGTTTTATTAACATTTTCTCCATCACTTTCTTAAGTCTAGACAGTCAACAAAATAGTAATTCGAGTACTGATTTGTAGCATTTTCCTATTTCCAAGGTATAAATGCTCACACTGAAAATTTAACAATTGGCTCTTCTAAGTCCTTAATCTGGCTCCAGCACATCCCTGCATGTACAGTAGTCTCTAGCTTTCTATTTTACTTATTGGTGTTAACAGTTCTCTC
>JAQQSV010018517.1:0-11384 GCA_028646515.1 Pseudochirops corinnae | reverse complement strand
CCACCATGGGGGGGGGGGGAGGGGAGAAAATCTGAAACTCAAGTGATTGTGGAACTAAATCTTGTAAATTAAAAGTAAATAAGTAAATAAAAAAAAAAAAAGAGGCCAGAAGCTTTATCTCTGAGTGTCTGTAAAATGGAGATAATGCCTAGCATCTCTCTGGGCTTATTTGAAGCTTAAAGAAGCAAACTCTAAATCCTAAGTAAATTCCATTTATTGTTATGAATCAAAAAATTGACGTCTATTGATATCTCAGACTGTACTTTCCATAGACATCTTAAACTGAGTAGACCCAGAATTTAATTCATTTATCTTTTCCCCCAAATGTTCCCTCCCTTCCAAGCTTCCCTGTTACTGTCCAGGGTACCACAATCCTCCCTGTCTGCCAGGCTCATTACCTAGGCATTGTCCTTGATCCCTCACTATTTCTCACCATCCCTTCTCAGCCCCCAGGATCCAGTCTATTTCCAGGACACTTGCAATATCACTTCAAATATACCAGCTTCTCTCCTCTGACACTGCCACCTGCCTGGTACAGACTCTTATCGCCTCATGCCTGAACTATCATAATAGTCTGTTTATTTGTCTCTCTGCCACAAATCTGTTTGACTTTTAAAGCCTTTCATAAATGAATTCCAGTGGCATTGGCCTTCTTGTTCTTCTTGTTCTTTCCTCATCATCACTGTTTCTTGGCACCTCTGACTTCCTTGGAAGTTTCATCTTTTACAGGAAATTTCTCTGGACCCTTCCTTGAGACTAATGCTTCCCCTCAGAGATTTCTCCAATTTATCTGCCATAGATTTTGTACGTACATAGTTGTTTGCATGTTGCCTTCCCCATTAGATTGGAAGCTCCTTGAGGGCAGGGACTGTCTCTTGCCTCTCTTAGTATCCCTAGTGCTTAGTATAGTACCTGCCACATAGTAGTTGCTTAATGAATGCTTCTTGAATTGACTTTAAGTTAGATGTCGGGGGCATGAGAAAAGATTTAAAGCCTCGGTGACCAGGAAAATGATCGTGCAGAAAGAATTCAGAAGGATGCTGGTTTGGGGCAGAAAGGTGATAAATCTTGATTTTAGAGAAGTTGAGTTTAAGATTGAGGTGACAATTAAAGAAAATTAAAAGAAAAATTCAACTATGAGAAAAATGTCTAGCAATGTCATATTACAACTGGTGTCTGGTAACGCAACATAATCTAGTTCTCATATAAAATAGAAAACCTTTTTTAAGTGAATGTCGTGGAATGTGACTGCTGTAAGAAATGAGGAACATGCTGAACACAGAGAAGTAAAGAAAACCATAGAGTAGAAATGTGAAGAATGACCACAAAATGATTCAAAAATGAAGGTTGCAAAGAATAAGCATAGCCCCCAAAAACAGATATGAAATAACTCCCCCTACTGCTTTGTGGGGTGGAGGGTCCACAGGTGTCGAGTATTGTATAGTTGTCATTCCCCCACCCCAACATATTGATTGGTTTTGATGACATTTTTCCTCTTTTTTTTCTTTTAAAAAATTCTTTTTTATTTGGGATGACTTTTAGAGAGTGAGAACAAGAGAATGAGTTATACAAGAGAAAGTTTAAGTAGTGTGAAAAGATATAATTTTTTTTAAATAAATAAGGCTTAATAAAACTTTCTTTGCCATTCAAAAATAAAATGAAAAGTAATTGAATAGGCAGAGCTTTAGCATGGAAGGGTGTTCTTGACTGAGAGAACAAGTTGAGTAATGGTATAAAGGTTGGAAAATATATTCAGTATGGAGAGGGGAGGTCTTCCAGTTTGGCTAGAGCATCAGAGAATAATAGGAAATTGCCTTGGGAAAATAGGTTAGAAGCAAGTCGCAGAGATCTTTCAGTGCCATAGTCACCAGGATTGGAGTCCTAACAGAGTTTTGCTTTCTGTACTACCTTTGCACCTTTGAATAGGTCAGTTCTTCACCTTTTGGATTTGTAATTTCTTCCATAAGTGAAATGAAAAAGTTTGCTTAGATCATTACTGGGGTCCTTTGATTAGATCCTCACCATCTTATCTCCTATAGTCTTAAAAGTTTTGATTTTATTTACTGGGCACAGAGAGTTATTGTAAGTTTTAGAAGAAATCCTAGAGATGAAATTATTAAAACTGTGTTTTATGAAGATTAATTGAGGGAGAAGGGCAGTGCAATGTGATACACTCATTTTGATCTGTGTTGTTAGAGGGAGTTCTTATACCAGGAGTTCCATACCAATTTTCAAAAAAAGTTCTTAAAGCATAAAAAACATTAGAGAGGGTAGGGACATTAATGAGGGTCCAAAGATTTTTGTAATTGTCCATAAAAGATGTAATGCATCTTGAAATAGGGTGTCCACAATGGGAATTAAGCAGAGAGTGTTCAGACTTAAGGATTAACTTTTGATGCAAAGTTCAAAGAAAGGAAAGATTCTAACTGACTCATGAGTTTGATCTTGGATAAGTAGATCATCCAGAGAATAAATACTGTTAACAGAAAAAAGGAGTTGAGTGGAAGAGCTAGTTAGACAAATGGTGATAAGGTTTTTATAGGTGTCCATTTTGATATGTGGGCAGGACAGCCACATGGAAATAGCTGACAGGCAGTTGGAAATAAATGAAGATGTGAAGTTTGGACAGAAGGTTGAGCTGGAAATACTGATTGAGGAGTTATCAGCTAGAGGGGTTGAATTGAAAAGCTCTCCAAGCATTTGAAAGATAAAAGAGGTGAAAAGAAAACCTAGTTAATTTTGGGGTGGAATGAAGAAGATAAGAAGAAAGAGAAGCTCTTGAGGATAGGAGGAGAACCAGGAGAATTCTGTACCTTGTGAAGGAGAGAGAAAAGAGAAAGAGGTTGTGAAAGAAGTCTTTGGGTAGTGAAGTAAGTTTTTAAACAATAAATCTTTTTCCTGTACCATTATGAGTCCTTTCAATATTTCTGAGGTTCATGGTATTCTCTTTGTGGACTGATAATCAAATTAGTTTTAGATGTTTTGTTCCATTCCTAGGAACTGGTCTAGAAAGATACTAGACTCTATTCTAAGGCACCCAAGGTGCCTACTTTACTTTGGGTTCATCTGAAGTCATAAGCTAAATCATTAGATTAGCCCAAGAAATGACCTTAGGGCAAAAGTCCAAGCAATGATAGGTATCAAAATCAACCTTTATTCTTTAAAAAGGAGAGGAATTTTTAAGAAGTTAATACCTAATTCATTTATTATGTTTAGCATATCTGACATCATTCATTTATTGAATATCATTGTATCATTCCTTCATTTGTACTTGAAATGTTTTAGTTTAGCATTAGTGAATAATATTTTATTGCAATAAAATATAGCCAACATATAGAAGCAATATTTCGTATTGGCAACATGTGGTCTGTAGCCATGGGGTGGCTCTAGGTGTTAGGAACTAGTCTAAATCTGTCTCTCTGCAACTTCTTTTTCATTACAGAGTTGGAGATCATCCAGAAGAGAGCAACTAGGTTGCCAAAGGGCCTTGAGCCCATGTTCTCTTCTTTCTAGTGCCTTCCCTCCCTAATTGTTTCCTATTTGTCCTGTATATAGCTTCTGTGTATGTATGTGTTTGCTTGCTGTCTCCACCCCATTAGACATTGAGCTCCTTGAGAATCCAGACTGTTTTTGGCTCTTTTTGTTTCCCCAGCACTTAGCACAGTACCCAATCCATACTACACACTTAATAAATGTTTCTTGACTGACTGAATCATACAATGATCAATTGAAAGAATTGAATATTTTCACTTGGAAAAGAAGACTGAGAGAGTTCAAGTATTTGAAGGGCCTTGCTGTGGAAGAGAGATGTATGTGTCTTGTAGTGTTTGGCCTGAAGCCATAAAGCCAGGAAGAATGAGTAGAAAATGAAGATCGGTTCAGCTTGGACGTCTGGGTGAACACCCAAAGCGTGAGTTACTTGGTGCTGGAGTGCAGCTTCCTCCCCTGCACTCACTGTCCCGTACTCCCTAGCCAGTCTAGTGAAGCCAGTGACCTCCATTTTCATAAAAATAGGTCTTTTAATCCATAAAATGCATAAGATTACAAAGGACTCATAAGTAGGTAAAAGAGCAAGTTGGTTTTTTTTAAGTTCATGGGCTCCAGGTTAAGACCCTCTACTCTGTGGGCAGCTAGGTGACACAGGGAAGAGAGTAACAGCCCTGGAGTCTGGAGGACCCGAGTTCAAATTCAGCCTCAGACACTTGACACCTACTTGCTATGTGACCTTGGGTAAGTCACTTAACCCCAATTGCCTTGCCTTCCCCCACAAAAAAAAAAGACCTTCTGCTCTGTAATGGATCCCCCTCCTTGGAGGTCTTCAAGCAGAGGCTGGATACCCACTTGTCAGGTATGCAATAGTGAGGATTTCTCTTGAGGTATGGGTTGCTAATGACTTTGAACCTCGTTTTCCTCTCTGAATCAGGCTGGTTCAGAAATGATCGAGTAGCTGCAGGAAGAGTGTTGGATATCTTCATGGTGTTCTACAGTACTTACAGCTCTGATTTACAGCTGTTAGGGTTTCACTAGCTTAGTGTTGTTCAGCTGATGCTCTTCCCTTCTAGGACTGGTGATCAGTCCTGGCAGGAACAGTAGACTTTCTGGAGCTCAAATACGACATTTGCTATGTTTTTCCTTTCCAATGGAAGTAAAGGCTAGGGAACCAAACTGGCTCCTGGAGCTTCAGCAGCTTGTGCCAACAGGACCCTGAGGATGATCTTTTGCAAAGCATTAGGATAATTAGGACATTGACTAAACTCCAAGGTGATTTCTTAAGATTTAGTCTTGTCAGCCTTAATTTGTTGGAGAGGTTTTAGAGATGTGGGAAAGGGAGAAGGGAAAAAGCATTTTAATACTTGGTATGATCTCATCAAATCTCAATGCTAATGATTCTCAGATCTAGCCATCTTGCCCTAATCTCTCTGCTGTCCTTCAATCTTACATCTACAGCTGCCTTGCAGACATCCTGAACTAGATGTCTAGGAGACCTCTTAAACTCAACGTGTCCAAAACGGAATTTATTATCTTTTTTTTTTTTTTAATTTATTTTCTTTCCACCTAAATCTTTCCTTCCTACAAACTTTTCTATTATTGTCAAAGGCATCACCATCCTCCCAGTCCCTCAGGCCCATAGCCTAGGTACCATCCAGGGCTTCTCTCTCTCTCTCTCTCTCTCTCTCTCTCTCTCTCTCACACACACACACACACACACACACACCCATATCCAATCTGTTTCCAAGGCCTGTTGATGTCACCTTTGCAGCATCTCCCAAACATGGCCCCCTGTCTCCTCTGACACTTGCATTACTCTAGCACAGGCCCTTAGCACTTCACACTTAGATTACTGCAGTAGCCTGCTGGTGGACCTGCCTTCTAAATACTCTCCCCACTCCAATCCATCCTCTATTCAGAAAAGTGGTTTTAGTAAAACACAGACCCTAGTGTCACCCTCACCCAATATATTTCCGTGGCACCCTGTCACATCCAGGATGAAATGCAAAATGCTCCATTTGTCATGCAGTGTCCTTCATAACCTAGAGCTTCCTCCTACCCTTCCAGTCTTCTTATGCCTGACTTTGTAACACAAACTCTCTGATCCAGTGGCATTGGCCTCCTGACTGTTCCACAAACAAGACACTCCGTCTCTTGGCTCTGGGCATTTTCTCTGAATGTCCCCCATGCCTGCAATGTCTCTGTCTCTTGGCTTCCCTGGCTTCAAGTCCAAGCTAAAATTCCATCTTCTGCAGAAGTTTTTCCCGACCCTCCTTAATCCTAGCCTTCCCTCTGTTGATCATGTCTTATCTATCCTGTCTCTATTTTGTTTGTGCATGTTTGTGTATTTATTGTCTTCCCCCATTAGATTATGAATTCCTTAGAGCTAGGGCCTGACTTTTGCCTCTTTTTGGGAGCACATGACTGCAGATCTCTCTGTCCAGGCCTAGTCTATGTCTAAGCCAACATATTCTAAACAGATTTCGTTACCTTACCTAAATGAAAACCAACTCACTTTCAGAATTTCCAATTTTCTGTTCAGGGCACAACCATCCTTCCATTCACCTAGGTCCAAAACCACAGTGCCATCCCCAACTCCTCACTCTCACTCACCCCATATGTCCATTCATCAGTTGCAAAGTCTTGTGATATTGACCTCCACAGTATCTTCATACACAACCTCTTGTCTAGACTAGTGCAACATCCATTTTTCACACAGCCAGCAATTATTTATTTATTAGCACAAGTACTATATGCCTATTATATGCTAAGCACAAAAGGTAAAAAAAGAAAGCAAAGTGTTTTTTCTTAAAATACGAGTCTTAACCATATCACCCCTGTATACCCTATAAACTATTGGGGCTCCCTAGGATCAAATATAAACTCCTTTTCCCAGCATGTAAAGCTCTTCACAACCCAACCCCATCCCACTTTCCCATTCTCCCTTACTTTCCTTATTTTGGGCTTGGTTTTACAACAATTCCCTTAGCCAAATTAGAACAGGGAGTATGTAGAAGAATATGGTACCTTAGTCTGATGGACCCTTAATGCAGACTTAAGCTGAAAGGAGGAAAATGTATTATTACTGATTCCCTTCACTTCAGTGTGGTATGGTAGAAAGTATCCTGGTTGTGGAGTCAGAACACTTGGCTTCACACCCTGGTTCCTTGCCTTGTAAAGCTTATAATTTAATTAGATACTAAAGCTTAATACATAAACAGTAGCCATAATATTACTCTTTGACCTTTGTTTCCTCTTCTGTAAAATTTCCAAAAATGTGGTATACTAACAGTTCACAATCTGTACTGTTCATCTACTGGCATCTTTGTCCTGGATAGTCACTGTAAGTAGACAGTTGGATTCAGAAATGGGCGGGATGAGAGAATCCCAGTTTCCCTTTGGGTGACTGCACAATTCTTGTGATGATCTTGGGCTTTTCCCAGAAATAATAGTTCAAATTTTTCATACCAATATTCTTTCTGTGCTATAGGGCTATAAGTCATGGGACACTGTAGTCTCTGAATACTATATACTGAGACTCACTCCAAGGACAATGGAGAACCATGTGACATTTGTAAGCAGTCTGCAATACAGTAAAAACAAAGAATTATGGAGGAAGAGTGATGTAAGGACCGTCTCAGTAGAAATGTGTCAGTGAGAAGGAAGGCATCCTGGTTACCTGGGCACAGCAAGTCATAACTGACAGTTTCTTTGCTTCATCAATGTCCATGACATACACAGGAGAAATTAGGGACGGCTCCTAGAATGTTGGGCAGACCCCTTGTAGCGAACTTCTGGTAGGGCATGGGCTAGGTTGGGTGATAAATTGCATTGTTGAAAGAAGTGATCACATTGGATTGGAATGTTAAAGGGACTAAGCTTACATGTTCTCTAAGGTTCCTTGTAGCTCTGAATCCTGTTACTTAATAATTCCTCTCTAAAATAGCCCTCTGGTTAGCTAGGTGGCACAGTGAATAATGCACTAGGCTTAGATTCAGAGACTCAATCATTGTGAGTTCAAATCTGGCCTTAAATACTCACTAACTCTGTGACCTGGGTAAGTCACTTAGCCTTGTTTGCCTCAGTTTCCTCATGTGTAAAATGAACTAAAAAGGGAAATAAAGTACAGCAGTATCTTTGCTGAGAAAATCTCAGATGGGGTCAGGAAGAGTTGTACAGGACTGAAACAGCACAAAAAAATAACCCTCGATTGGAGCCTCATGCCAGCTTCTTTGCCTGTAGAAGCATTATGCTTTCAGCAAGTCTAGGTGGTGGTCTTAAGCTCTGCATATGTACTAGAGGAACACTTGGAAAGGAGAGAAGATTCCCAGGCAGCACATGTAGCAAAGGAGAATGACAGCCATGGCAACAGCCGGTCTGCATGCACATGCTACCACTTTGTCCAGAGAGCCTTTAGAAAACAAGTCAAAGAAACAAACAGATCTTTAAGGGAAAATTAGCCCAACACAGACAGTCATCACATAAACAGCAAAGACTCTGAATAACACCAGCAACTCTTTAATATGTAATGTCAAGGAAGCATGCATCTAAATTGGGGGGAAAGAAAGGGGAAATTTTTTTTAAAAAACGTCCTAACACAAATGAAATGTCCACAGGCCTGGAGGAGAAAAAATTATTTTTCTAAAGTGTTTTTACCCTTGTTCACCTGTGATTGTGATTCGTAAATCTCTGGTTGCCTAACACAGGACCTCATCAGGGCTGGGCAGAATGCAGAAGCCAATTCTATCCTAGCATGATGCTGACTGCTGTAATGGTTACTCAGGAAGGGAGAATTTAATTTTCACATGTGACTTTGGTTGTACTATGAGAGACAATTAATTTAGACTATTATTAATTGGCACAGGAAGGAAGACGCAACACTAAATGAGCCAAAGATCTTGCCCAATTCCATGGTCCTGGGCTTTCAGTTAGGCTAAAGATTGGAAAAGATAGCCAAAGTCAAATTCCTAGTGCTGTTTTAATAAGGCAGACTTTAAGTGTCTTCCTCCTACAGAGAAATAATCTGAGTGACTTCTTTCTTTCATTACATCTCCCAATAAATTACAGATCATTTACATAGCTATTTGATAAAAGACTTCAAAAAGTAAGTTCTCTCCAGGCAAGTCTCACTGTCTAACACCAAGAAAAAGAACTTTAGTTGATGAGGAGGTCAGGCATATAACCTGATAATGATAGACTTTAGTCACTAGTCATAATTTTAGTCACCATCACCATCATGTATACACATGGGTGATATGATGTTAACAGAGAGCAACTCAAAACCAGGCAGAGTCAAACACCATCATCAGACACCACAAATGTGAGCATCATGTAAGACACTACAATTAAATATAGGGACCCAAGAATAAAATAGTGCATTGAGAGGAATCTCTTTAAGAAATATAAGATAATAAATACATATTCTATGCAAAAATACCAGACTAGACCGGTTTACAGCTTTCTTGTCTTTTGTAGCAGCAGCTGCAGTAGCAGCAGCAACAGCAGCTGACATTTATATAACACTTGAAGGTTTGCAAAGTGTTTTACAAGTATTATTTCATTTTGTCCTCAAGGTTGAAAATAGCATCCTCCAGAAAATAGGTGCTGTTATTATCCCCATTTTACAGATGAGGAAACTGTTGAAGACAGAAGTTAAGTGACTTGCCCAGGGCCACACAGCTAGTAAGTCTAGAAGGCAGGATCTGATCTCTGATATTCCTGAATCCAGGTCCAGTGCTGTATTCATTGTACCAGTTCCCTGTCTCTACAGTAGTACACGCTGCACCGTATGCTGAAGTTAACTTGTGATTGTGATCACTTATTACTGTTTGGCCTTATAACCATTAAAATTAGCTTTAAAATTCACTTTTGTTTAAAAAATTTTTTTTATCTCGAGGATTTTTGCAACACCCCCTGAAATAACTAGAGATGTTAGGATTGGGAAGAAAAAGCTTTAAAAATTAAATAGAATTCTAAGCTAGAAAGAAGTGGATTTTTTGATGCTGGTCTGAAACAAAACAATTCTGTATAACTCATATAATATTAAATCTGCTTTGATTCCATTGATTCTAGGGGATTATTAGCCCACAGTCTTTATCCTGGGTGGTCATCCTCACGTTCAGAGACATAGCTTCCCAAGGATACTTTATCAGGTACATATGTAAAGTAGTTAAAGTATACTTGGAGATGCATTCTTTCTGTTCCTACTGTACAAATGTCTCTTGTGTTATAAAACCCGGTATATTTTGGCTTCACCTGATATATAAACTTAGTAATATAGCATCATCATTGTGGGGATCGGGATATTGTCCTAATATACTCAGAAAATCAGTCTCCTGCTTGAAAAACAGTAGTAAGTGTATTAAGTTTAAATAAAATATAAGTAAAAATGTATTAAGGTATATCTTGTGATAAAGGAGAGAGACTAGGCTCCTGACCTAGGAGCTCAAGTGATCATTTCATTGTGATGTGGATAAAGGGACAAATGGTAGCCACTCAGGTAGCCGTGGAAATAATAGCCATCCCTTAGTATCAGAGGAGAAATGAATCTGCCTGGGCAAGTGATATTTTAGGATAATTATGACAGCACCTGATCTGCTCAGAAGGGCCTCACTGCCACAGCCTGACCTTTCTAGGCAATTCTCCCTTTGCTTCCTGTAGGTAAAGGAGATTATGTGACTTATAATGGAATGGCCCTAATACTGTTCATTTCAATTTTAATTTTTCTCAGTGCCTCCTCTCCAATAACAAGGGTGTCAAGAGCTTCTATTTTCAGTCGTCTATCCCATTCTCCCGTGGGCAGAGACAGCTCCAGAGACTGGCAGCTCTGAGTCTGCAGCATAGAATGACTTCATTGCCTTGTTAGATGAATTAATAAATTGGCTATGGGAGCTGCCAGGTCCAGAGAAAAAAGTGAGATTTACTTTTGCTTCAGGGGAAAAGGCCAATCCTTATTCACCCTGACCCCATACATAGGCCATTGGCTAAACTTCAAAATATGTTTGCTAAGGAATAGAATTCACCTTATTCTATAAAGCAACAATTATCTAAACTACTAGGTACTGATCTTAAGATGGAAAAGTAGAACAAACTGAATAAGAAAGAATTAAAAACACATGAACTGTACTCCATTTTTTGATGGCATCAAGAACACAAATTACTTGGTGAAAAAATTAGTAAGAATTACTCGGGTAACTGGAAAGCAGTTTGGCACCAGTTAAGGTTAGAGCAACATGTTGCACCATCTACCACAGTAAACTCAAAATAGAGAATGTAACTTGAGTGAACAAACAGTTCTCCAAAGAACTGCTAACAATTAACAACTATATTTAGATCAATCTAACTAGTAGTAAGAGAAATGCAAATCAGACAATACTACAGCTCTGCATCATACTCAGCAGATTTGCACAGATATCAAAAAGATGGGACTAGTCATTATTGGGAGCATATGGAAAAATTGGCAAGCCAAAGTATTCTTGGAGGAGCTGTGAATTAGTCAAACCAGTCATTTTTTCAGTCGTGTCTGAATCTTCATTGACCTCACTTGGGTTTGGTTTTTGTTTTTTTTTGGCAAAGATAGTGGATTGGTTTGGTTTGCCATTTCCTTCTCCAGTTCATTTTACAGATGAGGAAACTGAGGCAAACAGAGTTAAGTTGGCAGATTCTGTTTAGTGGCATGTAAGTGCAGACAAAATCAATAGTGGTGATCTGGTACCTACATTTGCATATCCATGGACTTTTGAAATGAGTTCATGCACACATTGTAACAGCAAGCACCCTAGCATGCCTAGGGCGGCTACTAGCACAGGTTCTTAGATCTGCTTTTCTAAAGGAAAGCAACTCAAAATGGGTTAACAATCTTACTTTAATCAAACATATCATTTACCTAGTTCAGG
>JAQQSV010018516.1:0-11384 GCA_028646515.1 Pseudochirops corinnae | reverse complement strand
GAGAGAGAGAGGATGAAGAGAGAGAGAAAAAGATGGAGAGAGAGGAGAGAGAGAAAGAGAGCAAGGAGGAGAGGGAGAGAGAGAGAGATGAGGAGAGGGAGAAAGAGGAGAGGAAGAGAGAGAGAGAAGAGAGAGAGAAAAGGGCAGAGAGAAGAGAGAGAAAGAAGGGAAGAGAGGAGAGAGAGAGAGAGAGGAAGAAAAGAAGAGAGAGAGGAGAGGGAAAAAGAGGAGAGGAAGAGAGACAGAGACAGAGAGAGAGAGAGAGAGGGAGAGAGAGAGGAGAGGGAGAGAGAAGGATAGAAGAGAGGGAAGGAGGGAAAGGAGAGAGAGAAGAAGAGGAAAAGAGAGGGAGAAAAGGATGGGGCAGGGAAGCATGGGGGGGCAAACTATATGTTCAAAACAGAACAGTTTAGTCTTTGCTTTTCTATTAGTATACGCACCCACACACACATATATATATATATAAATAATATGTACATACATCCATATGTATGTTATTGCTAGCTTTTCTGCATCACCTACATTTTCCAGTGTATCCCACCCTGATCCTTCCTCAAGAGTCATTCTTTGCCAGAGATTGACACAAAGCCTGACACATGTTTAATAAATGTTGATTGATTAAGTGATTGAATAAAAATGGAGGGGGAGAATTCACCAAAAGTAACCAATATATCAAAATAATCTAACATACATTTGTATTACTCACCAGCGTCTCAAAGGAGGAAGGAGGGAAGTGTGTCCTCCCATGTCCTCTTCTGTGCCAAGTTCGTTCTTAAAGCTCCACAGCCTTTGATTTTTGTACATTATCAGTCAGAAAGCAAACATTTTACAAGTATTTTCTGTGAGCCGCTCACTGTGCTAAATGCTAGCCATATAAAGAAAGCAAAACCCATCCCTGTCATTAAGAAACTTATATGAAAATGGAGGAGACAACATGCAAACAATTCTTTACATCCAAGGTAAGCACTATGTGACTTGGGGCTGTCTGTGAGAGAAGGCCTTGTCATCAAGGATGATCAAGAAAGACTTCTTGTAGAAGTTAAGAGTTCAGCGGAATCTTCAAGGCAGCTAGTAGAGGTGGGGAGGAAGGCCGTGAAGTCATTGCACGTATCATTTTCCTGATTCTGCTTACATCATTTTGCATCAATCTGCACGTCTTCCCGTGATTTTCTACATTTGTTGGATTCATCATCTCTTGTTCAGTCGTGTCAGTCACGTCACATTTGGGGTTTTCTTAGGCATCTGATCATCAGATTATTGGTTGAGAGGCACACCCTCATCTTACCAAGAAAGGGAATGAGGGACAGCAAAGTAAGAGGATATTCTCAAGGGAACTTTTCTTAGAGTGGTTTGCCATTTCCTCCCCAGCTCATTTTATAGGGAAAGAAGCTGAGCCAAACAGGGTGAAGTGACCAGGGTCTCACCGCTAGTAATTATCTGAGGTTAGATTTGAACTCATGACAGTGAGTCTCCCTGACTCCGCGCCTGGCCTTCTACCCATCATGCCGCCTAGCTATCCCCATTCATCATCTCTTACAGAACAATTATTCCTTAGTGTTCCTGTATCATAGCCTGTTTCGCCATACCGGAACTTATTGACATTCTCGTCATTGCCAGTTCTTTTCTACTGAATGAAGGACTAATATAAACATTTTCATGGATTGATGAATAGGGGACAAAATTAATTTTTAAATTCCTTAATTCACTGCCCGTCTGGTTCATTTGGGAAGGCAACTTAGTACACAACAGAGTGAAATATTAGACTCAAGACCTGGATCCCAGTTCCATCTGCATCCCTGGCTAGCTCTATGACCTTGGCCAATGTGCTTTGTTTCTCTGTCCCCTTTCTGGGAGATCAAAGCATGGAGGGCTTGTCATGAGCCTGTTGACTTCAACTCCCTCATTTTGCAGCTGGGTAAAATGAGGCAGAGAGAGATAAAGTAGGTTGTCCAAAGTCATACGTCTGGCAGGCAGCAGTAGATGTGTGATGAGGTCCTCAGGTTCCAAATCCAATGCTCTTTACACTGTTACAAGGTCTCATTATTGGTCTCATTATTCCTGAGGGATGCAGGTACTTGGACACCTGCAGATATATCAGCACTCAGGAAGGCTTTGTACATAGAATTCTAGAAGGATAGGTCTAGAGTTGGAAGGCACCTTAGGCATCATCCTATTCAACCACTGGAATTTACAGAGAAGAAATGGAAGGACTAGAGAGGTCACATAGCCATGAAAGTAGTAAGTGGCAAAGCCAAAATTTGAACCCAAGACCTCTGGCTTTGGATCCAGCATCCTCTCAATTGTAGCATACTGTTATAGCCATCATTTTATATAGAACCCATGGAAGGACTGGGTCAGTTGATCCTCTAAATCCAATTCAACTTCATGGATTTTTATAAAGGAACATTAAACAGTGACTAAAAATGTGCCCGCATGAGTTTTCATCCTGTCTTCTGTCCCTCCTTTTTTTCTCAGTTATCCCCCCCTTCAAGAGTGTGCTAATAAATGTTTAACAATTGTCTCTCTGAAAGAAAAAAAATGTATACAGAACATGCTTTGAAGTTTCATCTGCATTTTCTCTGTCACGTTCTTGACAATCAAGGAAATGATCAAGTCCTGATTTGTAGCATTTGCTAATTTCCATGGTGTAGATGGAAAGCTAGGTGGCACCGTAGTGCACAGGACTCCCTGCCTGGAGTCAGGAAGATCTGAGTTCAAATTTGGCCTCAGACACTTCCTAGCCGTGTGACCCTGGGCAAGTCACTTAACCTCATTTGCCTCAGTTTTCTCACCTGTGAAACGAGTTGGAAAAGGAAATAAGAAACCATTCCAATATCTTTGCCAAGAAACACCAAATGGAATCATGGAGATTGGGACACAACTGAAAACAACTGAAAAACAACAACGACCACAGAGGGTGTGAATGCTCACCCTGGAAATGTAACAGGTGGTGTGAGCTGGCTCCACTTCCAGATTTTGTTCTCATAAGTCACAAGGTCATGAGGTAGATTTTGAAGGGGCCTCAGAGGCCAGCTGGCCCAGCCCCTTCATTGTACAGGCCCAGAGAGCCTTCCTAAGATGCACAGATAGTGTTGGAGGGGTGATCTGAATAAAGTCCTTTTGTTCCAAAGCCAGTGCTGAGATCAGGGAGTCTCTGCTCCCCATAAGGCTAAGGTGATCCAAGGATGTACTTTCCTTCCCAAGGGTGTACTTTCTCTTTTTTTCCTTATATTATGTTTTCCAATTACATGTAGAAATAGTTTTCAACATTCATTTTTGTAATATTTTGAGTTACAAATTTTTCTCCCTCCCCAAGACAGTATGCAATCTTACATAGGTTATACATGTAAAATCATCTTAAACATGTTTCCGTATTAGTCATGTTGTGAAAGGAGAATCAGAACAAAAAGGAAAAACCTTGAGAAAGAAAAGACAAAAAACAAAAATAGTCTGCTTCCCTCTGCATTCAGACTCCACAGTTCTTTCTCTGGACGTGCATAGCATTTTCCATCATGAGTCTTTTGGAGTTGTCTTGGATCATTGCATTGCTGAGAAATGCTAAGTCTGTCAAAGCTGATCGTAAGGATGTAGTTTCTAGCCATTTAGTATATACCCCTAAGGAGAAGCAGTATAGTTAATGCTGCCGTTGAAGTAAAAAAACAAACCTGTGTTCATATTCTGTCTCAAACAGTGATCATCAATGAGATCTGAGTATGTCACTGGTCCTCTCGGAGGCTCCGGGTCTGTGCTCTGTAAATCTTAAATTACTCTACAAATGTAGGATATGATTACCATGAATAAGAGCTGAACTAATAGGAAAGGAATATCCTTGTAGTGGAGCTCCTGGTGATGCTCTGGGAGCCTGGCTATGGCTGCCAGTGTCTGTGGAGACAGCCATGTGCCTGTGCAGGCAAACCTGCTATTCCTTATACCTGCCTCCCGCCCCTCATATACCCCTTATACATCAATCTCCCCTCCCCCCACCCATGTTTAATCAGCCGACAGATGTTTATAAAGTGCCTACTGCATGCAAGTGCTGGGAATACAGACAGTGCCCCTGTCCTTAAGGAAGTTATATTCTACCCATATTCTCTAATCATTCCTTAAGTGAATACTATGTTCTAGGTATGGTTCTAGGTATACTATGGTGCTAGAGATACAAAGAGAAAGATCATATAGTCCCTTCCCTAAAGGCGCTCACTTTCAAACTCACCTTTAACTGTTAGAATTCCTAACATCCTTCACAGTTTGATCCAATGGCCATATCCACCACGATGGCATTTGCTGATGCCCTTAGCATCCTAGTGTCTAGTGCCTGGTCAATTTTAGTGTGTACTTATCCTGTATTCTTATATTTCTGTGTGTGTATGCATACATTTGTGTATATACACACGCATATATTTTATATATATATATATGTATACACACATATTAAACACATATACATATATACATTTGTGCATATACATATATACATTTGTGCATACATGCTTATATGCATGTATATATGTGTACATGTGTGTATGTTTACATACATGTGTACATACAGATAGAGATGCCATTTTCCTACTAGAAAGACATAAGCTTGTTGATAACAAGGTTTGTTTTATTCTCATGTGTAGCAAAGTTGCTGGCACATAGTGCATGCAAATTAAATATTTGGGGAAGAATGGAAAGAGCCAAGTAAAAATTCCAAATAGGGTACTTCTATCATGAAGGGACCTAAAGTCTGAGAATACAGATAGCTCCCAGGGGAAGATTCCAAACTCTGATGGCTAAGCCAGAAGGCAAAGACACATCTAGTGGGTGATGGTAGGAAGACTTATTGTGCAAAAGGGAAATGGAACCATGGAACACAGTCATCAGTTATCACAGGACTTGATGCTGAGAAATGTTCCACAGGCCAGTCCATTTCTCTCTCTGATGACCAAGTCATGTTGCCATGTTGGTAGCCTTCACGATACTTTCTGCTTCCAGTGACTCCCTCACATATTTTATTCTCATTGGATTTGGTCACATTAACCAAAATTGCTGTCTTCTTTAGCCAACCATATATTCTGATACTCTAACCCTCTGTGTCCCTGGGATGAGAAAACAGGAATTTATTTATACAATTAAACCCATGTTTTCGTATAGACTCAAGAAAATCTAATGGTACCTTTTATTGCCAGTTTCTCTTAGGGACTGTTCTGCTTTTCTCCCTTAGGCCAATGATGCAAGATTTTATTCTCATGGCTGCCATAGCAGGTGTCGATTGGTCAACCCAATGGGGAATTCCATCTCTAGAGATGACTATGGAGAAACTTGACAGTTGTCAAATATATGTTCATATGATCCCTTGACACATATATTATAGAGGACATTCGCATGTATGGTGGATTGGATAAGATGGCCTCATTGGTCACTTCCACCTTGAAGAACATCATGGTACAGTATAAAGAATTCTCAACGTAGAGTTAAGAGGATTTGCGTTCAATTCCACTTAACTACCTGTGTGACCTAGGTCAAGTTACTCACTTTACTGGGGCTCTGTTTCCTCATCTCTAAAATGAAGGGGTTGGTCTAAGTGACCTTCAAGGTCCCTTTTAGCTATGATCGTAGGAGTTGATGGCAAAGGAAATCCTTAGATCCCCTCCTCATAACAATCTCATGCATCCACGTTGTGGGGGGCTCTTTGGAACCATCAGATGGCTTGTTTTAAACTTCCCGAGCCTTCTCTCTCTTGATTTTTGTGATAGGGCCATGTGTGATGCCTATCTTTTCATCTTGCTTCTGCCTGCCTGAAATGGTACCGAGACGGCGAAGCCAGCGTGAGCGTGACTCTCAGCTCAGGAACATAAAAGTGGCTCCGATAATGGATGTTCTATGATTAACTTCTCTAGCTGTGGACCCCAATTTAACTCCCTCACTCCACAGCCTGGTTTGTGCTCATTATCAACATCAGAAATAGCCTGAAGTGTAATCAGTCAACTTAGGTGACAAAAAACATTGATGATCGACTCCAAAAGGGAAAACCCATGTCACATTTGACTTCCCATACTGACCCAACTTTGTGCTGGTCTCTGCGGGGCATGAATGGCATTTCCCTTGGTGAACATTAATCTTTCTTTGCCTTAAGGATTCAGGACAAAATGGATTCCCCCCTCCCTGCTACGGAGTGGGAGGCTGTTACAAATTGATAACACAGTCAAAGTTTTTTTCTATGCTCCCAGTGGGAGTCTCCTGTGGCTTGGGGAAGAAGTGGAACTGTGATGAGTTGCCCAAAGACTTCTCCCTCTGTTGTACTTCCCTCTGTCTCTTTTAAAAAGCCATGAATACTCTCTGTTGGTCTAATGTCAGAGGGGAAAGTAGAGTACTCAAAATAACAAAGTTTGAGTTCTGAAAGGGACTCAGAAGCCATCTAGACCAACTCATACATGAAAAGAATTCCTACTATATGATATTCAACAAGTGGTCATTCAGTTCTGCTTAAAGCTCCCCAAGAAGAGAAAGCCTCCAGTCCCACTCTGGAACTCTGTCTGGGACAGCTAAAATTATTAGGAAAATTCGTTGGGCTGGCAGTCATTATTGTTTTTATTTTTCTCATGACATCAACCCAAAATAACCTCTTGGCAACTACCATCCATTGCTTCTGGTTCCGATCTCTTATGGCAATCAGAACAAGTTGGGTTCTTCCTCCATATCTTAACTCTTCATATACTGGAAAAGAAGGCTCCCATGTTCTCCTGTCTCCAGAGACTTTGTTTTTTCGCAGTAAACATTCCTCGTCCTTTCAGACATTTCTCATATAATGTGACATCAAGACACTTCCCTCTCCAGACACATTCCGGCTTATGAGCATTCTCCTTATACTTTGGTGCCCAGAACTAAGCACAATACTACCAATCTTCTCAGGGCTGAACATAGCAGGGCCATGACCTCACTATTCCTGTAAGCACATATTAATGTTGCCTAAAGTGGCATTACCTTTTTTGACTGCCATATTCCACTGCTGATTTTTATGGAGCTTACGACCCCTTAAAATGGTCTTATCTTTTAAGAACTGTTGTCTAACCATGCCTCTCCCATCTGCTGTTTGTGAAGCTGATATACTTGTACCCAAGTGTGAGGTTTCACATTTCTCCCTAGGAAATGTTATCTTAGTGCATATAACCCAGGGCTCTAGAGTGTCAGCATCCTTCCTAGTCCTGACTCTGTCATTCCAGTACATTACTTAGCCATTCCAGCTTTTTGTTATCAGCAAATTTAGTGAGCTTACCATCTACATTGTTGTCCTTTTCACTGATGAAACTATAAAACAAAATAGCCCTGAGGGACTCTACAGGAGACCACCTGCTATAATGACTTTTAACCATTAACAACTATTCCTGGAGTCCTACTGTCCAAGCAATGCTGAATCCTTCTAATTGTGTTGTCATTTAATTCTCATCTGTACATCTTCTACACACACACATAGTGACAATATAAAGCACTGTCAGGACCTTTGCCAAAAGTGTAAGTTAGCTGTATTAAGAATATTTCCCCCATCCACTACTTTAAGGGGGGGTGAGTTGGAGCAATGTTAATGAAGCTAGTCTGACGTATTATTCATGAATCCATGTGGCTCCTTATAATCAATGCTTCCTTCTCTAGATCTCGATTCTTTCTAGAATTTCCCCACGAACTGAAGTCAAGCTCCTTGAACCATAGTTTATGGAATGTGGTTCCTTTTTTTTAAATTGGGTTAACATTTGCCCTTCTTCAGTTTTCCATATCTTTCTTATGTTCCCAGTGTTATCTGAAAATAAGTACATTACCTATTGAAGAGTTAAAAACAGGAAGGCTTGTTAAACACAGGAAGTGCATCAGTTGAGCTGGCTTTCAGCATTTAGAGGAGCCTTGCCATACTAGATTTGAAGCTGAAAGACCTCAGAGGTCACGTATTTCAGTTGCTTCATATGCTCTTTTTTAGTATTTTTAAAAGTTATCACACATTTATTTTCTTACCTCCTGTCCCCCTGATCATTTTACAGAGGCTGTTAAGAGAAAGTAGTGACTTATCCAAGGTCACACAGTCAGTAAGTGCCAGACATGATGGAGAGGAGACACAAAGTTGAGTTTCAGAGTAGGAACTCCATGTGTCACTGCTCCAAGGTGATGCTTACTTCTTCAATGGCAATAATAACCCTCTGCATTTGGGATAAAATAACTACCTTTTTTTTCTTTCCCAAATCACTATTCCATCCACTATCCTTACTTTCCTCTGCTGGCATCTTCCTCTGGAGTTCCATCTCATTATGGAGCAGACCCACCTTCCTACAAGGCAACCCACTCTATTTTTAGTAGCTCCATTAGAAACTGGTGTCCCCCCTCCCTCACATCCTCCTCTGCCCTCTTAAACCCATCCTCCAGCAACTGCCAAAATTATCTTCCTAAAGCCCAGGTCTGGCCATGTCATTCAGCTGCTCAAGAAACCTAAGTAACCGCTTGCTGCTTTTAGCAAAAATGCAAAGTCCTCAGCTTGGTGTTGAAAACCCTTCAGAGTTTGGCTCCAGCCCACCGTCAAAGGCTGATTTCCTCTAAGTCCTTTGCCTGGACTTTGTTCTTCTCCAAACTTGGCATCCCAGCTCTCACCTTTGTCTAACATCACCTGGAATGCACATCTATCTGGGAGCTGACGAGACCCACACCTCTAAGATGTTTCCAGGCTGAAATCTGCAACCCTTTAAACCTCTTCAAGAGTTCAAGTTCCCTTCAAGGCCGACTCATCCATAATAATGTTTCTTTGAGGTCAGGACTGTTTATTTTGTTCTCATTGTTTTTGTTTTTCAGTCTTCATTATTTAGCACAGTACCTTGTATGTGTTGTTAAGTCATTTCAGTTGTGTCTGATTCTTTGTGATCCCATTTGGGGTTTTCTTGACCAAGGCGCTAGAGCGATTTACCATTTTACAGGTGAAGTAACTGAGGCAAACAAGGTTAAGTGATTCATCCAAGCTGGTAAGGATCTGAGGCCAGATTTGAACTCAGGAAAATGTCTTCTTGGATCCAGTTCCAAAGCTCTATCCACTGAGGCACTTAGCTCCCCTTACCTTGTATACAAGTAGGTGATTAATAAATACTTGTTGAAGCAAGTTGAATTCTGTTAGACTTCTATTGAGCCAAATTCCCTCTTTCCTGAATTTTGTGACTGATCTTTATATTTCCCTCCTGTGTTTTGCTCTGTTCCATTAGAATGTCCTTCAGAAACTTGATGGCCAATATCAAATCCTTCCCAGGTGCCCTCTTTTTCCTGGATAAGTAGCGTAAGTTCCTTCTTCTGTTTATATGTTGTCTGGTCCCATTACCATGAGGGTTTTCCTTTCTGTCTAAGATTGACCAGATAGCATAGATGTGGGCTTACCAGTGCCAAGAAGAGTTGGGCTATTACCTTGCTTGGTCTGTGGTTCTTGTTCTGGATTGACTTTGGAGGACAGGTCCTGGACCTGTGATTTGCTTAGGGAATCCTAAGATCTCCTGGTGAAGATCTCCCTTCACTGATGCAGGTCAACACATGCTGTGCAGCTTTTAATACTTAGCGCCTCCCTGGGGTCCTAAGAGGTGGTGGCTTTCATAGAGTCCGGCAACCAGGACCTATCAAAGGCGGGATCTGAACCCCGGGTCTCTTGATTTTGAGACCAGCACCGTGTGTGCCGTGACGTCTTGCCTCTAATAGGTGTCACCAGTTTATATTCCTTTCCAAACTCCCTTGTTGGTTTTGTTTTGATTTGGGGCGGTTTGTCTTGATTTGCTTTTCATATGTGAACTGCTGCGAAGCCAGGTCTCCACAACCCTGTAATTTGGCCACTGGTCGTGTTTGCCTGTGTGTTTAACCTAAGTAGAGGATTTTACATCTACTCCAATTTGATTTAATCCTATGAATTTGGGCTCATCTTTTCAGCCTGTCAACATTGTTTGGATTCTGATACTGTCATCAGGCATATTACTTATCCTTCCCAGATTTGTGCTATCCAAAAATTTTATAAGCAAGCCTTCTGTGTCCTCATCCAATTCCCAGCAGATAGGGGAGGGAAAAAAACAACAAACAGAATCCGATAGGATGAGGAAAGGGACCTGCCTGCAGCATACAGCTGGAGAATCTGTTCCAACTCGGCATTGATCCATGAATCAATACTCATTGCATATTGTTGCTCTACTAGCTACAAGTCTCTCTAACTATATTATCAGCTAGCATGCACTTATCCATCTTATTCACAATAGTTATCATGAGAGAGTTCATCAGACGCCCCTTTGCGGGAGGCACATTGAAGAGCATGGCCGACTTCGAGTCAGGACACCCCGAGTTCAAAAGCTGCCTCAGACACCCACTAGCTAGGTCCCCATACCTCTCTCTGACTCAGTTTCCACATCTGTAAAATAGGGATAATAATAGCACCTACCTCTCAGGGTTATTATGAAGATTAAATGAGATGTTTGTAAAGTGCTTTGCAAACCTTAAGGTACTATTTCAATGCTAACTATTATCAATATTATGCATTGACCTTTCTGAGTCTCATTTTTTTTTCCTTAGCCAGTTTGGCTAGAGCTGAGAGTAGATGAAGGTGAATAAAGTGTACTAAGACTGGAAAGAAAGGATGAGGCCAGGTTGTGATGGATTTAAAGGCCCAAACAGATAAGATCTTCAGTTATGAAATCTAATAGGATAAAGCCGTGATTTAAAAGAGGGCTTTCAGCCTAGGAAGGACTTTTCTGTTGAGGACATTGAGAAGATGGGGTGAAATCAAAGCATGTGAGACTTGAGTTAGGATAAGGAAAGAATTCCACAAGATCAAGTTGTTAAACATTTGAATGAGATGTATTTTAGTATTTGAACATCCTCTTTTGTTAGTCTTTTAAAACTGCCTCTCCACAAAGGATAATTGTTACAATAGAGGGGGAGAACAGGAAGGCAAAAAGGAAAGAGTAAAGCTTATTCTCACTGAACTTGGCTTGGGGAAGGAATGACATAAACTCTAGGCTGGGTATCTTGCCACACAGAAGAGTACGGGGAATGGGGATGAGAGGTGGGATGATGGAGGGGAGGGCAAGGTGGGGGGTAGAGTTGATGAAAGTGCACACTTCTGTAGAGGGACAGGGACAGGGTAGAGAGTGGAATGGGGGCGGCGTGAGAGGAAGAAGGGACATGTAATCAGACTCTCACAATATGCCCACTGTGGAGAGGTTCTGCGTAATTACACATGGACAGCCTGTATTTGATTGCTTGTCCTTCCAGTGAGGGTAGGTGACGAGGGAGGAAGAGAAAGAATCTAGAATTTAAAGCTCTATAATCAAATGTTAAAAATATATATATGTATATATATATATATATATATATATGTATATATATATATATATATACAATTATTA
>JAQQSV010018515.1:0-11385 GCA_028646515.1 Pseudochirops corinnae | reverse complement strand
GGGGAGGGGTTATACAATGGGATGGCTGTTTTGGAGTGGTGGGTAGGGGAAAGATGGGGAGAAAATTTGTAACTCAAAATCTCATGGAAATGAATGATGTAAACTAAAATAAATAAAAGTTAAAATTTTAAAAAATGTACTTAGGAAATGTTTAACAGAATAAATAAAAATGTCCAAAAAAATTTAAAAAATAAAAACAAAAAAAGCAAAATAAATAAAAACACAACATAGTTAACATTAATGTGTAATTTTTAAATTTTCAGGCAGCAGGTTGCATTTCTATTTGAGTTTGACACCACTGTTTTACAGAATAATCTCAGAAACAAAGGTTCCCAAAAAAAGACAATATACCCCAAACACTTAATGCCTGTTAGTTGTATGTCCTGATGAGAAGGTGGAAATAAGTAATGTAACTTACCTCTCAGCAGATGAGAGACAGAGAGAGAGAGACAGAGAGAGAAGGAAGGAAGGAAGAAAGGAAGGAAGGAAAGAAGACCATATCCCAATTATACAAAAACCAGTTTAGGTGGGGAAGATCAACCCAAAGGCAATGCTTTGCATGACTGGAACTTCCTCATAGAACATGGTAGAGAAATACTCCACAGTTTAGTAATTCTAATTGCCCAACCCAGATCTTGCAGAAGTTCGTGTAGAAGAATTCATTGAAATGGTTCTAATGAGGATTATAACTAGGTGATACCATCATCTAGGTCAGGTGTAGGACACACAGTTTAGCAGGTCACAAGAAAGCTTGGACTATTTGATTTTTAACTAGACTAAGGTAATGTTATAGGGGAAATTGGAGAAATTGTTATGAATGCTGCCAAACATATTACATGTCAGAGCATGTAATTACTTACATTCATTGATGTACTGAATTTTAGTACACTTCTGTTCATTATTGTATATTTCATGTCTATCTGTTTCTGTGCTAGTGTCATGCGCATACTATAGATAACATTTTGTTGATTATAATTTTACTGTTTGCACATATGCTAATGTTTTGCATATTTTGTAATTATGGATATTTTAATTGCTTTGCTGGTATGCTTCTTTACTAATGTTCCACATGTACTGCTATGACATGTTCATATAATATGATCTTTGTGTAATTTTGGTTTGTAGTCACTGGAACAGACTGTCAAGTAATGTTTTTCACTGAGCTGCTACTGATATACTGGTATACATGTACTACTGATTCCTGTGAATAGCACCCTAAAATGATTTCCTGGAACGCTGAGCTCATCATTCTTTTTCTAAGCGATGATGTTTGTTTTGCTACTTGTGACATATATTTTCAGATTTCAAGTTTACCACAGGTAATTTTTCAAGAAGCTAGAAAACTTCTGATGCCTTAGAATGGGGCACTGCTTTCACAACTCCTAACTGAAGATATTGACAAAGAAATCAAGATGCAAGATAGATGGATTCAGGCCAGAATTTTGCAGGATCCTCTTCCTCACTCCTAACCCATGGAGTTCTTCTTGATGTCAGAACTGGTGAAGAATCTGACTTGTTCTCCTAAGTTCATCTTGTTGCTCTTCTAGAGAAAGGAAAAAAGTATGGACAGAAGAGGAAGTGATATAAAGGCTACCACAATGAAATCATCATCCCCAAGCCTTTGGAGCCAAGTCAATGCTAACCCTCAAAGATTCCTGTGTGGATGGAATTTGTTCAGGCTGAAGAAGTTAGTGATTCTTTATTCTTTCTCTCCCCCTCCTCTCTTTTCTTCTCTCTCCTGAGAGGAGTACATTCCCCTATGCTTGCTGTCATTCAGTGGGGTGATTAAAAATTTTGTGGAGTTTTTTGGGAGAGGCAAGGAGAGGGGAAACAGGGTGAAAGTTCTCTCTGGGGCCTTAGAGTTAACAGAAAGTTTTTAGCTCATTTTCACAGCATCCCAGAGCAAGAAAATATAGTTACTGAGGTTTCTATGGCTGAATAAGTTAGCTACAGTGATTGGGAAGTAAAATACCTGGGAGGAAGGTATCTACTGTTAATTCAGCCTGGTTTTTTTTTTCCCAGCCTTTCACATGTGCTTCATTACTATTATGGTCTAAATTTAAACTTACTCCTCCTGTGGATGCTGTGTGTATTTGTGGGAAGGTATGAACCAGGTTTGTTTTTTTTTTAAAGAACATTTTGTAGTTTACTGTCTTTACCATGTTATCTGAGCGTAGTAGTAGCTGATCTCTGGGGACTCTATCTGCCAATTGCAGCAAAAGTTTGGAAAATGCCATCATCATTATCATCTTCTTCTTCTCTTCTTTTTCTTCTTCTCCTCTTCCTCCTCTTCCTCCTCCTTCCCCCCTCCTCTTCTTCTTGTTGTTTTTCTTGCTCTTGTTCTTTTACCTCCTCCTCCTTTTTCTTCCTTCTTCCTCTTCCCTCATCACGTGTAAGATATTTAGGGTTTGGGGGGCTAGATCTTTCATTTTTATTCACTTTGTTAAGGCTGGGACATTTACTTTTTGTCCTGTGCAGTTTTCATTTATGATTTCTTGAAATACAACTGAAAAAACAGGCTTTTAAAAAGTCCATTGTGTTTCAAATGTTTAAATCAAATCAATCACTGGGGCCATCTCCAGTTGTCCTGATCTATATCTGGCCACTGGACCCAGATGGTTTCTGGAAGAGAAAGTGAAGTTGGTGACTTTGCACAACCCTCCCTCACTCAAAAATTCAATTGATTTGCAAGTCATGGCACCATCTTCCTGAAGTCGTTGTCCTCTTAGAGAACAAGGACAAACCACACAAAACCAAATCAATTTGGCTTTCATTGAGTGGCTAATAGGCCTAGTCCAAGTTTCTGCAGCTTAGAAAAAGCATAAATAGTAATTGTTTTCTATTCTGGCCACAAACTCTGAAGGTCTTCCTCTCCTGGACTGATAGTTTTGTGATGCTAAATTGGGCCATCTTTTGTCCTAATTTTTACCTAACCCTGAATGGGTGCTGCCTCAGACAAACTGGGACCTGGGGAAGACCTTAGCTTAAGAAGGCTAAGGTGTCCTACTGCATTTGGGGTCATCTCCAGTTGCCCTGACCAATGCCTTGCTACAGAACTCAGGTGATTCTGGAAGAGAGAGGCTGATGACTTTGCACAGCCCTGTCGTGCTTAAATTCAATTTACTTGCCAGTCAAGAAATCAACCTCTCGGTGTCATTGGTCCTCTTCGAGAATGGAGGACGAACAACACCAAGCCCTTCGTCATTAAATAGGTATTACCTCAAACAAATTGAGACCTGGGAAAGACCTTAATTTAGAAAGGCCAAGGCCACCCACTGCATCCCAGTCTATCTCCAGTCTTCTTGACTTTTGTCTTGCCACTGAACTTTAATGATTCTGGAGGACAGAGGGTGATGAATTTGTGCAGTTCTGCCTCACTCAAATCTAATTCACGTGTAAGTCAAAACATCACCCTTGCGATGTCATTAGTACTCTTTGAGAAAGAAGGATGAACAACAACAGCCTGTTTTGAAAAGAAAACTCTTTCAAAGGAGGAGTTACTGAGGTTAGGGAGAAAATCAGCCCCAAAGAAAAGCAATATGGCCCACAAAGAGTTTTGTGGAGGAAAAGGAGGAGTATCTGTAACTTAAGTCTCTACCGGCCTGCTCATTGATAAGTGTTTATTCATTTATTTATGAAATTAAGGCTTGGAAACTCTAGGCTGGGTAAATTCCATTCATGTTTGCCATTATCGTAACACCAAAGATAGAAACTTTCAAACTGATGTTTTTAATATAAAGGCTAAAAAAAATCTGCAGAAGGAAGAATGGTTCCAAATGCCTGGTAAATAGCATTTTTTAAAGGTTGCTCTCAAAGTAATAGATAATAAGTACATAGTTCTATTATGCATGTCAAATTCAGCATATTACAAGCTTAAAAGCAGATGAATAAAAAATGGAGATGAAAATAGTTATAAGGACAAAAACCAGCCCTGATATTATTCAACAAGAAATTTATTTAGCCTGATAAGTGATTTTTCTGACGAGTACAGAACAATAATTTGTGGAACTAAATTAGAGATAAGTTGGAACTTCCTGGTTTTTAAAGGTTTTATCTTTAGTGGATTATTTCAATATACTCTTGTGAAATTAAGGTTGCAAGACTCCTGGAATAAACACACACAAAATCTCCTACAGTCATTTATGGGAATTTATTTATTCATGTGCAAAGTTTTAGTTTCAAAAGAAAAATAAAAAAGACAAGAAAAATCACTAAAACCTTTGTTTCTTCCAGCATCTGTTTTTCTGCCGCAAAGACTTTTATTGCATGATTTTTGGAGGAGTTCGTTATTTCAGGGTTGTCATCTGCTTTCCCATTTTCACAAGCAGGAAATACATTTACAGTAGTTTTTACAATTGTTGTGGGCTATACAATTGAACCATTTTTTCTTGGCACTGTAGAGTTATACATATGTGATGAGATTGTACCAAGTAGCAATTTACCTTTCATTATCAAAAACAAAATTAGATATTATATCTAATTATAATTAATGAATAGGGAATGTAACATTCTTATAAGAAGTGACCTATGTTGGGTTAATATTTATTGACTTTTATATCTGTATTTTGTTTGTTAGTCTGCCAATAAAAATTAAAATCAACATGCTTCTCTGCAGTCCAACTGTCAAAGTCCCCTACAGTGTAGAGTTGAGAAGGTAACAAAAATATCTATAGGGAACAACAGTATAGCCCCAGAAACCATCATTATGGCACTGACTACATCAGTTTCCTGATCAGATCTCCAATGCTGGTCAAAACAATTCTATTAAATAAAAAAAAAATAGAACTGTTACATAGTTCATTGGATATCACAAACTGGATGTCCCACACACATGTTAAATGCAATATATCCAAAAACAAACTCAATATATTCTTCCTCTCCCCAACTTTCCTACTACTGAGTAGTTCACCATCACCCTCCTAGCCCCCACGCTCAAAACCTAAGGATGATCCTTGACTTCTCACTTTCTTTCATCTCCAATATCCAATCTGTTGCCAAGTTCTGTCAATTCTACCTTCACGACATCTCTTTTATACACCCCTTCATCTTCTTCAATAAGAGCATTCCTCTAACATGAATTTTATTTACCATATTTTTAAATTATTGCAATAGCCTTTGAGTTTTTCTCCCTGCATAGGGTTTCTTCCCACTCCAGTCCCTCCTCCCACTTGACTGTCAAAAAGTATAGATGTGATCACATCACTCCTAGTCAATAAATTCCAATGAATCCTTATTGACACCAGGATTGATTTAAAATCCTCTGTTTGGCCTTCAGAGTCAACTGGGACCCTTCCTACATTGCCTATCCCACGTTTAAAGTGAGATAAAGTGGAAGAGGCTTCTTTGCTATTCCTTGTATAGAACCTCCCATTTCACCCAGCTCCAGGCATTTTCCCTGGCTGTTCCTCATGCCTGAAATTATCTCCCCTCATACCTCCATTTCCTAACCTTTCTGGTTTCTTTCAAGTTCCAGCTAATATCTCACCTTCTATAAGGAGCCTTCCTGATCCCCCTTCACCCTTAGTGCCTTCCTTCTATGAATTATCTCTAATTTGTCCTGCATATTTGTTTGTTCATAGTTGTTTGCACGTTGTCTCCTGCATTAGACTGTGGGCTCCTTGAAAGCAGACAGTGCTTTTTACTTTTCTTTGCATCTCCATTGCTTAGCACAGTGCCTGGAACATAGTAGGCACTTAATGTATGCTTGTTGACTTACTGACAGTTAAAAAACAGTTTGATGTCTCAAGGCACCACTATGGTAGAACTTTATACTTTTGAACAATCACCTAGTAGTTTACTACTCTGTAAAGTCAACATGGCAATAATTAGCTTTGTGCAATTGTGAGAAGCAATCTCTAGAGGACTGTTAGATACACAGGAGGCACATCATCATAATACGAATAGAAAATAATGAGTTCTAGAAAAAGCATGTTGAGCACCTTTGTGGCCTAGGTTATATTTCTCCATCTAATGCTACATAAACCTTATGTACAAAAGGACAGAGTGATCCTTAAAGGTATGTTCTCGTGTGCATTTCTTTGCCTTCGGGGATAAGGTAGCATCACTGGATTGATTTTGTGGGTGTGCATTCAGTCATCACATGTTCTGGGTTTGGTTCTGCTGTACCACACGGGTCATTCAAGTGCAAGTTCAAGTTTTCTGAAGTCAAGTGGGAAGAATTGTAGACAATTTCATTGAAATCTGACTTGATATAGACTAAAGGTGAATTATTCAAGGGATACTCAACCGAGGCTTGGGTGTTTTCTCGAGTCATTCCCATATCTTTGCTGTGCTCTGAAGGTGATTTCCTTTTCATTCGCGTGTAACTTTTATCTTGGTTCTCCATGCCTTGTTCATTTTTCAAAAATCTTCCAAAGAACCAGATGAAAAATCCAAACCACACGAAAGCTATCAAGCTTGGAACAAACGCCAGACATTTAACATCAAGACTTGCTCCTATGTATCTGCTATGCAAAAACATATCTCCCTCTGCATAGGTTCTATTAGTCTGAGGATTGGTGTTATTAGACCTCCATTCCCAAGACAGCTTGGTGCTGTTTAAATCCTTTAAGCTTTCCATATCCTCCACAGTATAAATCTTTTGTCCAGGACCAATATACTGCCCATATTCATGTGGTTTATAAAATATTTGGTTCTTCCACATATTAAGGTCCAAAATCAGAACGAGGAAAATGATGCCATAGTTAAACCATTTACCTGTTTAAAAAAAAGTCTGAATTAATAAAAGGAGCACCACACAGATTTTAGAATCACAGAGTTCAAAGGAAATTCAGAGGCCATCTAATTCACATTGTACCAGAAAGGGAATCCTCTCCACAGCATTGTCGACAAGTAGTCATTCAGAGTCTGCTTAACAATGCCCAGTGATGCACAGATAGCTCCCATCATACCCCATTCCAGTCAGCTGAGAAATCTTGATGATCACAGGATGGACAAATGAGCAGATTGATGAGAAGTCATTCTATACTTAGTAACGGAAAACTTTGGCAACATTCTTTTAAACAAAGAGTCCCAGAGGATAATGGGGATTATTACGAATTCAATCTACATAATAATTTATTGCTAATATGTAAATAACTCAGACACCCTGAAGAGTGAGCTGAGACTAGTAATTAATGAGAACAATCATTCATTTCAGTAGCCCCTAAGCGAAAGGTCACTAGGCAACTGGTGACACGACAGAGAGACTTCTGGGCCTGGAGTCACGAAGAGCTGTGTTCAAATCTGGTCTCAGACATTTACTAGCTCTATAACTGGGCAAGTCACATAAACTCTGCTTGCCTCAGTTTCCTCAACTGTAAAATAAGATAATAAAAGCACCTACCTTGAGGGTTGTTATGAGGCAATAAGAGAACATTTGTAAAACATTTAGCATGATGCCTGGCACATAATAGGCAGTACATGAATAATTGTTTTTCTTCCCTTCTCTTCTCCTCAACCCCTAATAATCCGTAATATAAAGTCTGTTTGACTCATTTCAAGCCACAATTTAAAAGGAAGAAGACTTTGCATACTGTCCCTAAAGAATGAATAACACTGTTAGGTAACCTGCACCTTCTATAAACTCAAGTTTAGGAAGTCAAGACTATTGATGAGGGTTATAATTTGTACCATCCACTGGCACTGGCACAGGGAAGATAGGTGAGCAAGTCTCTTTCCTCTATTTTGTTGATGAAAGTGTTCAGGGATATACATTTTCCACATAGGACTGCTTTGTCTGCATCTCAATGGTCTTACTATTTCCTAAGCTATCATTTTCTCTGATAAAATTATCTTTTGCTTTTATGATTTATTCTTTAACTCACTCATTCTTTATAATAAATTAGGATTCTTTAGGATCATTTTTAAGATCATAATTTCCATTTAAATTTCAATCCAGAATTTCTTAAAATTGTCTTTACTAATTAATATTTTTCTTCTAATACAAGGAGTAAAAGATTGCTTAATATTTTGAATATTCTATAATTGTTTATGAGGTTTTTTTATGCAGTAACACAAGGTCAGTTTTTGTAGAGGTTCTGTGCAACAATACACATATCATTCAACAACTGGAAGACATTGAAGAAGTCTATACTTACCCTTTCTAAGATTGTATTCCTGCCCTTAACTTTTCTACTGTTTATATTTGTGCTAAAATTGTCTAGTCTAAAAGAGGCATATTGAAGTCTCCCAAAATTATTCTTTTACTATCTATTTTCCTTGTACCCCAGTTAACTGTTTTTTGTATTTAGATGCAATGCCATTCAGTGATATATGTATGTATATGTGTGTATAAACTCTGTGTGTGTATGTGTATATAATTAGATTTTATTGTGGTCTTTGTATTTTTATTATCTATACCTTTAAGCATACTGTAGTTTCCCCTTTATCTCTTTTAATCAAGTCTATTTTTATCATAGCCTTGTCAGAATGATTGCTACTCCTGCCCTTTTAAAAATTCACCTGAGATTGTATTCTTCTTTTTCTAGGACACTCTATGTAGATCTTTTATGTTCCAGGTGTGTTTATTGTATGAAATATTTTTTGCATTCTGTTTTTTAATCTAGAAGGAGCTACCCTCCTTCATTTCATGTGTGAGTTCATGGGTTTCACATGTTTAAAGTTACGCTTGTTAGTTATATTTTTACTCTGAGAATGTTCTAATGTAGTGTAGAAAACAAATTCTCTTTATACACACACCCACACACCCACACACACACCACACACACACACCCACACCCACACACCCACACACACACCACACACACACCCACACACACACACCCACACACACACACCCACACACACACACACACCATTCCCTGGGGGGGGGGGGGGTAGGGTGGAGGAGAGAATGAGAATAACAGCAGTCACGTAGAATTTCAGTGGTTTAATGCAAGACCCAGATCAACACTCCACAGTTAAAGTATATTTTGCTTGTCTTTGTTTCCTACATTTCCTCCTTTACCCTCCTTATATAATTTTTTCCATTCTTTCTATCCTTATTTCCATTTTAAATTTAATGTATTTCTGCACTAAACTCTTTGTGTATGAGTGGCTGTGTGACTGTGTGTAATCTACTTTCCTTTGCCCAGCCCATTTGCGTGAGGTTCTTGAGATGTGGAATCTTTCCACCTCCGCTTCCATTTTTATATCCCATAGGGCACGGAATGAATATCCTTGAATATTCTGGGGAAAACTGCTAACCGTGTGGTGTTCCTCAAGGAAAAAGAAGGAAAAGAGCAAACGTTCTCCCCAGTATGTGCCAGAAAGAGAACAAAACAAAACCCATGACCTACACTGTCTCCTAGAAAGGACACCAGAGACAAATAGCCGAAAGCCCATAATAGAAGGGAATTGCTTGAAACTTGTGAATATGGAAAATGAAAGACTAAGGGAAAGAATTCATACTTTGTCTCCAGGAAAAAAAGAAAACTACCTTCAGTGTATCTGCCAAGAAAAACCCAAATAAGGTCACGAAGAACAGTACACGACTGGAAAACTGCTCAACGACAAAAGAGTTTCCCTCCATTCCCAACATTTCTAATGCAAAAGATCACAGCTATGAAGAAGCTTTGTAGTTCAAACACAGGAGTCGAGAGAAACACGGAAAGGCAAACACGTACGAGCTAAGTGTGTCTCAATGCGGAATAGAGCTTACGTTCCAACAAATGTCCCCTCTGAACTCTGTCATTATCGGGATCATAGAGGGAGTTGAATTAGACGAAGTCTGGGAGTGGTTCTGCTATGTCTTAATGATCTTCCAATGATAAATAACAAATTTTGCAAATGACCAGCTGAAAAACCTTCAAATACAAAGGAAATCTGAATATCACAAAACTATTGTGAACCCACACGAAACGGCCAGAGGAATAATGAAAATAAGGAAAACAATGAAAATGAGGTGCTAAGGTAATCTGAGGTGCCGGACAGCGCAAACCTCAGACCAGAAACGAAAGAGATGGTTGCTCACTAATAAGGTGCTGCCGTGAATAAACAGAGCGCCGGCCCTGGAGTCAGGAGGACCCGAGTTCAAATACGGCCTCACACACTTAACACTTACTAACCGTGTGACCTTGGGCAAGTCACTTAACCCTAAATGCCCTGCCTTCCACTCTCCAAAAAAGCAAAAAATAGAGTCAGAAGCACTCCCATAAGGAAAATCATTAAGGAAAAAATGATTTGCGTTGCCTACAACCTAATTAAGAAAAACATAAGAATAGATTTATTTACTACGTATAATAGCAACCAAAAAAGAACAAATTATGAAACAAATTAACCCAGAAGAAAATTTTTAAAAATCTAAAAAGAGAAGACAGCTATGAAGGTAACAAAACAATAAAACAATAGAGAAGTCATGGTTATATGGCTTCCTTTTTTTAAACGTTTTTCTTGCTCTTTTTTGGACAGTGGAAGGCAGGGTAATTGGGGTTAAGTGACTTGCCCAAGGTCACGTGGCTAGTAAGTGTTAAGTGTCTGAGGCCAAATTTGAACTCAGGTCCTCCCGACTCTAGGGCCAATGCTTTACTCACTGCGCCACCTAGCCGCCCTTACATATCTTTCTAAATTAAAAGAGACAATGGTAAAAGCAGAAATCAAATAGTAGCAATGACTATAGTGAAAGATGGCCAGAAACATAATGCACTAAGCCCCACAGCACCCCGCCTACAGGGGAATCCGTGTTTTGTTTTGCATTTTTATGGGACTAAAATCACAGGCTGGGAAGGCATATAAAAGCGGGAAAGGCAAGGATGAAAATAGAAAGGAGTATGTGATGTACTTTGATCAAGTCACTATCTAACAATGAAAGGATAATAACTCCAAAAAGTCTCTCAGGAAGATGAGGGGCTACAGAATAATGGGTGAAGAAGACAGGGAAGGAGTGGAAACAGAGAAAAAGAAAGAGGGAGGGGACTCTTCAGTGGTGGGAATGCTTCCATGTTGGAAGAGAGAAAGCCTTAAAATGGGCATAACATGCAGGGATAACACTGTACGAGGAAAAGAGGAATCAGAGAACCCAGGGCCACCAGAAAAGTTGGAGAGCATGGATCCACCCCGGAAATATCATTGCAAAAGGAAAAAAAAGGTCATGGAAGGGCAAGGGGCAGTAATTAGCCTAGGAAAATATTTCTGTTCTATCAAACTGATATTTCTAAGAGTGAAGATGGACAAGGTACTAATAAAGAATATAGAAATTGTTTAAAGAGGGAACCCAAAATAATACTTTAGAAGTTTTAATTCCATGAGGAATACAGAGACCAAAGAAAGAATAAACATAAAGAATAAAAATCTAGAATAAATAGAAAAAGAAGAGGAATAATGAAGAGAATGAGGGAAAGAAATCATTTAAAGAAAATGACATTAAAAATGAAATTAAAACTAACA
>JAQQSV010018514.1:0-11385 GCA_028646515.1 Pseudochirops corinnae | reverse complement strand
CTTTCAAATATCCAAGGGTCCTCAGAGTCACGTAGCCACTTTAGCAAAGGGCCTAGGGGCAGGGAGGATCTTCAGATTCCCATAACAGTTATAGAGAAGGTTCTGACACACATCAGTGCAGAACTAGTCTCATCCTGCAATTTCCTATAAGAATGAAATCCCAGCTCCATCCCCTATGCCTGTCCCTAAGAATAACTCAGATAAAAGTGGGAAATGGTAGAGAGTATTTCTGAATAGTAGTCTGCATCAGCCTTAAGAAACATGTAAAATTGACTTTGGAACCATTATATTCTTTTCTATGTAAATGGATGCTTCTGACATGAAAATGTCTTTATTTTAAGTCTCCTCTATCATTTCTCTTTCCATTATTCATTTATTTAGAAAATCCTTATTTCATAGACAAAGAAAAGGTGACCCTTAGTTCAGCCCTTTTCTGAATGACCTTAATCTTCAAGTAGCCAAGTTCAAATCAATGAGGCTTTACTGTATTCTCAAAAGAAACTACACAAAGCTGGCATTTTAGTAAGAGTAGTAGGGAAGAGATTAGAATAACTAGGAAGCAATAATAAAGTTGACATTAGTTGAAAGGGGAAAAGAGGTCAGCAAAGAGCACAAGGAGAGGTCTAACTAGATTCTGCAAGCAGACATTTACAAAGTCTTTATCATCCTTTAATATGAGTATATGAATGGTTCCCCTAGACTTTTTGCTGGCAATGTACTGGGCTTGGGTCTAATGTTACTCAATACTACTTTTTAGTTGTCTAATACCACCATATTGAAATCAGGCTAGAGTTTTTATTACTGAATGAGAGCTAGCCCAAGTATTTGGCCCTACCATATCTCTTAACTCCAGGACACATTCTAGGAACTGAACTTTAGATATCAGACCCCTCACTTCTAGAATCAGAAATACAAGCTCTATAGTCCTCATCTCTAGGACCAGAGACTCCAACACCAGACCTGGGCTAGAAGGACAAAGACCAAAACCATACCTATACTATCCATATTCCTACCAGTACCTTATTTTCACGGCTTTTTACATCATGTCCTATCTCCCTTCTTCCTGAAGAGCACGGAAAAGAAATGGTACTGTAACCTACCATTCTAAGAACTTGAGAGTAAAAGCCTTGGTTAAAAAAAAAAAACAACAGTAATATATCCCTATCCTGTAGCTAACAAACTCTTACCTCTTATTTTCCACTAGTAATGATGCAGAATCCCTGACACCTAAGCAAAAATTACTTCTTTCCACCACTTCCATTTCTCGCATTCCCATCCACATCAATTTTACCTCTCCCAAGTAACCCAACTCTTCTTACTCCTTCCATTGTGCCCTCTGGGACTCCTGCATTGTTATTAATAAAGTTCCTTTCATCTTAGATCTCTTCTCCTGGTATTTCTCACATGTTCTCACATTAATCAAAAGGGAAGAGGCACACTCATTGCTGCCCATTGCCACTTCTGGATCCTTCCTTTGCTACTATGGCTCAGTATCATCTTCTCCATTGAGGTACACTCCATTAAGTTACATACTCCTAGTTATCTAAATATTTTTGGCAGTTACACACTGGCCTCTAAGTCATCTCTCAAAGACTTCTATACCTGCATAACCATCTTCTTCTCCACTTCAACTTTTCACCGTATTCTTCAGGTCTTTTATATGTTGATGTTACCTTGAATACTCTGGCCTCCAAGCTCATTAATTGCCTCAACTTTCATGACCTACACCTTCACTCTATCTCATTTACACATAGGGATTCATATCTTTGATATCTTGATCATCCACAACTGTTTGACTTTCATGATTGATAATTCTGAATTTCCTATGTGCTGAACCTCCCAGCATAACCAACAGTCTCCTCCAACCTTCTTCTAAATCATCTTCACTTTCTTCCCTTCTCAATATTAGCCCTATAATAAACCCATTCAAATTTACACCATTCTCTCTTCATGAATCCCTTGCCCATATACTGTGGATACTCATACATACCATGCCAAACCACAACTCTATATCATCTTCATCATCTACTTTCTATTCCCTTACTCGGAAGCTACGTAATGATATATGAGGAAGTCATATAACTATTAACTGTTGTCAACTACAAATGTGTGTTCTCTGATTTCAAGTGGCCCCTCACTGTTGTAAGGTAAGACTTTTACTTTTTTCTATTGGTCTCTGTTGAGTTTTTCACAGAATCTTTTTCAGAAACTTATTTTCAGACTCTTTCTCTTATTCCCCTTAAATAAGAACCTTGATTCCTGACAAACAGAGATCACCTAACTTAAGCTCTTCCTTCTTAAGTATTTTAAACCTCAATCCTTCTCAGCATGACCCTCTATCACCCATTTTCTTCTTTTTTTTTCTTGAAACCTTCTCTTTATTTGCCAAAGGCAGATCCTCTGTTTTGTATTATTGATCCAATTCCCTCTTGTTTCTGCCAAAAGATTGTTTAAGCCACACATACAAATACACACACATGTTTGATATCTATTCACTAGCTCCTTTCCTGCTGCTTAAAAACATTCCTGGGCTTCACTGGTTCTTAAAACACCTTCACTTGATCCCTACTACAAAGTTATAATTAAATATTTCTCCTGTCTTTTGTAGTCAAACTTTTAGGAAAAGCTACTAATACTTCCTGCTTCCACTTTCTTTTTACTCCTCATGCCTTAGAATCTGGCTTCTGACTATGACTACACTGAAATTGTCCTCTTTAACATTACCAGTGATCTCTTAACAGTTAAATATGATGGCTTTTTACCATTCTTAACCTTCATTATTTTGTAGTTGTTGACACTGCTTACCATTGTCTCCTCATGGATTTTTGTGACATTAGGTTTTTGTGACACTACTCTCTCACTCTCTTGTTTCTCCTCTTGCTTGTCCGGTCAATCCTCAATTTTTATCTTAAATTATTTTTTCCAATTACCAAACATTTTTCTCCTTCCCACCTTCCCCCATCACTGAAAAGAAAAGAAAAACAAATCCTCTGTAATAAATATTAATCAACAAGCAAAATAAATCCTACATTGACCATTTCCAACAATGCTTGTCTCGTGTTGTATATTTAGTCCATTACTTTGCTGTCAGAAGGTTGATATGTTCATTGGTCTTCTGGAATCATGAATGGTCATTTCATCCATCAGAATTCCCAAGTTTTTCAAAGTTATTCCTTTGATAAAGTTATTATAAGCCAGCCTAGCTCACTTTTTTCTGTTTCAGTTCACATACATCTTCCCAGGTTTCTCAGGAACCATCTCTAATCTTTTTTTCTTTTTTAACAGCACAATAGTATTTCATATATTCATGTATCATCACATGTTTCTCTTTTTGTACATTATTATCCATAAGGCCTTCTAAACATAGAACCACCTTCTAACTGAGGGTGCAGCCCAAGGAATTATCCTATGCTTAATCCTCTTTTTTCTTTATATATTCTTGATATTCTTACCAGATGTCATGGATTCAGTGATCATCTCTATGCAGGTGATTCTCATATCTAGATATATCCAGCTTTAGTCTCTTGAGCTTTAATTCTGCATGACCAGCCACTCTATTAGACATTTCAAACAGGATATTCCACTAGTATTTCAAATTCAACATATCCAAAAGAAAACTAATTATCTTTCCTCCCAAACCTATCATTCTTCTGAACATCCTTATTTCTATTGCAAGTGCAACCATCCTTCTTGTAATTCAGGTTCACAACTTTGGTACCAATCTTGAATCTTCACTCTTACTTTCCTTCACTCCCATATAGCTAATCATGGGCCAGAACTTGTCATTTATATTTTCATAATCTCTTTTGGATTTATAAATTCATTTAACTAACATGGTAGTTCATGACCTCATCAAACTTTATTGCAGTTGACTCTTCATTGATCTTGCTTCATTGTTTTTCCTACCTCTAGTCTCCCCCTCTTCTAATCTATTAAATCTATTAAATCTATTAAAATGAGTCCCTTAAAGTAAAGGTTTGATCAGATCACTCTTCTATGCACCAAAGCTTCTATGGCCCCAAAAATAAAATGCAAAGTACTCTATTTGACATTTAAAGCTAATCGTAGTCTGTCACTGGCCCATTTGTGCAAATATATTAGACTGCTTCCCTTCATACATTTTGGAATCTGTTCAAATTGGTCTACCTGCTATTCTTCACACATGGTATATCATCTCATACCTTTATGCCTTTGTACATGCTGTCTCACATGCTTAGAATTCATATATCTTCATCTCTGCCTATTAGAGTCCCCAGTTTCTTTCATAGATCAGCTCTAGTACCACCTCCTACACAGTAACTTTTCTGATCCCTCATTTGATAATCTCTGATCCTCCTACCCTACACCATTAACTAATTTTATTTCCTTGCATAAGTTTTGCATTTACTTGTATGATAGAGGTGATCCTTTCAGAGCATATATTTTGGCCAATGGAAGCTCAGACAATGTTTTCAATCTCTTGTTAAAAGAAATACACAGTCAGAGTTTCTGACTGGTCACCTAGTATGTCTCTTACATCTACACTTTATGATGAAGGGAGGAACTGTGTCAAAAATATTGGCCTCTAAATCAAGAAAAAAAGCCCACTTAGCAGACTTTAAAAGAAAGTTTCGTACTGTTGTGAATTTTATCTTCCCATCTGTGTGGGGATTGTTTTTGCAACTTTCTGTGGTGATTGAGTGAGGTCCTCCTCCCTAGCTTGTATGGAAGCAGCATCCACATGTGCAGACTGGCCAACCCTGAACCTGGATCTCAAGGCTCTGGCTACTTTTTCAAAAAAATGTTTCTTTGACTGACTATAAGTCACTGAACAATAATCATGAGAAAATGACCTTTCAGAAATAGCTAATTTAGGAGTCTGCGAGTTCTGGGTTTCTAAAAAGGAGCTGAGTTGTAGCTAGAAGGGTTTTCTGCAATTACATACTTCTCAGAGAATAAAGTAACTGTTAGCAGGTGGGTTAGCCCAAGCCAGATCCTGACTCACCAGAAAGTATAGACATTGCAAGAATTGCTAAGAAAATATAGAACCTAGGAAAAGTTGAAAATTCTGTTCATCAGTCCCATAAAGTGTTTCTTATTTTTGTTTTTAAGTATTAACTGCCTTGAAGAGAAAATTGCAGTTATAGGCTACTATTTCATATAATTATAGGTATTTGTGTTTTGAGTATTTCAATTGAACAGGGAGAAATACATAGCTATTCTTTACTTCATCTAATTTGTATATTCTGTGCCTTTGTAATCTCATATAGGAACAATAAACATAATCCAAATATACATTTTCTTTAAGATTTTCCTTGAGACTTAAGGTTGGGTGTATAGAATGCCAGAAACAACAAGAAAGACCCTGGATCCTCCCTTTTTTGTCATTGATTGTATTTAATGTACATTTGCATAGGCAGGAGAAATTATAGTAATTTTTTTATTTAATTATTTAAAAATTCTTTGTCACAATGTGTCTTTTGTTTTGGGTTATTTGTGGTCTTCCTAGTGTTGACTCCTGCAATCTTTGTCTGTGACATCTCTAGACTTTCTCCGAACTTTCTGGACCTGTTTCTTATTATCATCTCATGAACTCTACCAGGAAAAGAAGTTCCCCATGGTGATTTCCCCACTGGGTGAATAAGAAAGGCTTCAAAACATCTGTTTCCAGCTTCAAGAAGTCCTGTACTGGTCTTCAGGCTCTGAAAAATAGTAGGCTATATTTATTGCCTTTACTTGTGTTTTCCACTTACTCACTTCTCAACCCTTTGTAATCTGGCCTCCAACTTCTTCACTCAACTGAAACTGTTCTTTAAAATTTCTAATAAATTCTTAATTATAAAATCTGATGGCCTTTTCTTAATCTTTTTTTTTAAAAATATAACTTCTCTAGGTCATTTTACACTATTGACCACCATCTTCTCCTAGACACTCTCTCCTCTCTGGATTTTTGTGATGCTGCTCTTTCTTGATTCTTTTCTTACCTTTAAGATTACTTCTTTATTTCCTTGTAGGATCATGATCTATATCACCACCTTCCAATTGTGAATGTATCCTAGAATTTCATCCTGAACTTTTTCTCTTAGACTTTGTCTCTCTGTTTCTATCTCTCTATCTCAGTCTCTCTCTTGATCATCTCTGTGATGATAACTTCTACCTCACCTGTCTCTCCAGGTTCCCACAGGATTGAAGTTTGGTCTATGCAGAACCTGGGATCACTTTGTGGGAGAACACCACACAGCAAAGCTATTGTTATTTCATGACAGCATGCTTATCCAGGTTTTGGATAATGGTTGATGCTCTCATGTTTTCCCAGTCACCAAGGGAGTATAACAAGGCTGTGTGCTTTCTTTAGAATGTTGTTTTCAGTCATGTTGTCAAATGTTTTCAATGAGGATGAACAGGGCTTCAAGTTCAGGTACCACACTGATGATAAATTCTTCAACTTGAAAAGAGTATAAGCCAAACCAAAAGTGGGCAGGGTCAGTGCATGATTTTCTATTTGCAGATGACTGTGCACTCAATGCAGCATTTGAAGCCGAGATGCAACAATGTATGGATCAATTCTCTGCTGCTCAAACTAATTTTGACCTAACTATTAACACCAAGAAAACACACGTGCTCCATCAGCCACTACCACACCATCCACACATGGAATCACCAGTTATAGCAAATGGAGAAGTTTTGAATACTATGAATAAATGCACTTATCTTGATAATATACTTTCCAGGGATGTACACATAGATAATGATGTTAACACACTGTAACACCAATGCAATGCTCATAGCAGGTGCTATGAATATGCATACATATTTCCCGAGTTTGTTCACAAAATATAATAAACCCTCCTGTTCTGAGACAAAACCAAAGTATTTATTTGGTATGTTGTTATTAAGGATACCAAAAAGCAAGATTTAGTAAGATACTCATTACCAATCCAGGGATCACTGACATCACAAGTGATCTCTGTCAAGCCTCCCCACAAGCAAGTTCCCCTACGCAAGTTCTTCCCTTCATCTACTTCTCTCTCAGCCTTCACCTCTCCCTCCAAGCATTATAATATATGTTGTTTCCAATTAGAGACTTCTAACTTGATTGATTTAGTAAAGTTTAGAGTAGTTTAGAAATGAGCACTTAATTGGAAAAATATGGGGAGCCCAGTGGCCCAGAGCCTAACTGACTCCGCTGTAAGGGCTCCATATTAGGCTCCATATTAAATGGGGAGGGAAGATTCTTATATTCCATTAACCTTACATACATGCATTACCAGAGCTAGCTCACTGTTTGGGAGGCTCGCAAGGAAAGTATGGGAGAGAAGAGGTGTTAGGGTGACTTCCAAACTGAAGGTCTACAGAACCATTGTGCTGACCTCATTGTTGTATGCCTGTGAAACCTGGACAGTATATCAGTACTATGACAGGAAACTGAATTGCTTCCATTTGAAGTGTCTTAGGAATATCCTGAAGATCACCTGGCAGGATAAGGTAGCAGACACTGAAGTCCTTACTCAAACTAAACTACCAAGCATTCAAACTCTGCTTCAGAGAGCACGACTCCTATAGGCTGACCACATTGTTCAAATGCAAAACATATGCTTGCCCAAAAGACTATTTTATGGAGAACTTACACAGGGCAAGCGTTCACATGGTGGTCAGAAGAAATGATACAGGGACTCTCTCAACATCTCTCCAAAGAACTTTGGAATTGATTGTGTGACATGGGAAACACTGGCACAGGACTGTTCAGCATAGCATGCCCACATCAGAGAAGGTACTGTGCTCTGTGAGCAAAGGAGAATTGTGACAGTTCAAAGGAAACACAGGATGTGTAAATTTGGAGAATTCACCTCAAATGTTCACATGGACTATTTGGTAGAGCATTGAAAGCTCATGTTGGTCTGATCAGCCACAGTGAGACACACTGAAACTTGCCTCTAACATAGTGATGTCATTTTGGTCCTTTTTGAGAAAGAAGGACAACAGCCAGACCAGAAATCTGTTGTTATACTTAGGTACTTTAGAATTTAATGAGATGATTCTAATTGACTCTGAGAACTTTGTAAATCTGAAAGCACTAAATATATTGAGTGATTATTGTTATTAAAACACTAAACAAAGCACTAAACAAAGGCCAAACATACATTCAAGCTATTGCTCGTAGCCTCAAATGCCTTATTAAAAAGATAATGTTAATAGTTAACATTTACATTAAGACCTTAAAGTGAAAAAAGCACTTTAAAAATATTCTCTCATTCAATTCTCACAATAACTTTGGGAAATAGATGATATTATTATGTTCATTTTAAGATGAGGAAACTGAGGCAGACATAGGTTAGATGACTTGCCCATGATCACAGAGAGAGTTGTGTTTGCAATTATTCCATCCGGTGGGCATCCATTTACTTACTTCTAAATAATAAAGGTATGTCCTAGAAGAATTTTAAGTTCAATGGAAAATTCATAGTGAGTTTTATTTAGGCTCAAGGAGTATTAGATATAGAGCAAATTAAGTGATGTTTAATTATGTCACATTTAGATAGCACTTTACAAAGTGTTTGGAAACTGAGACTCAGAAAAGGTACTTACCTTCTACACTCTGACAACGAAAAATTATCAAGTAACTAAAGCAAGGTTCAAACATAGATCTTCTGACTCCAAGTATAGTACTACAGTGGAATAGTGAGAAAGAGAGTAAATATGTTTCTAGTTGTACATAAATGAATGGGAACAAAATAACATAATTCAATTTGTTGTCATAAATAATCTTATTATTTTTCACATCTTAAAAGAAACTATTTAATATGCATTATGTTTTTTCTGCAATCACTTGTTTTACATAACAGCACTAAGTTCACTAAATTTTGACACATTATTTAATCATTTATCTATAAAACAACAATTCATTAGAGTAGGTATTAAAGATTTTTTTAAAAAAATAACTATTTTTCCAAGTCTAGCCTTGAATATAGGTTTTCAGTAGAGTTTGAATCACACCAGTCCCAAGGACATTAAACTATCTTTATTTCTACCTTTTGAATAAATTTCTTGACTTTAGTGGCATGGGGTAAGTCATACTTCAGTATTCCATTTTGATTTGGGAATTTCTATAATTCTAGACCCATTTTGCTCCTGAACACATTGATATATGTCTTAGATTTCATCATTCCCTTGATGGAAAAAAGATTTTTAGACCAACTGGAAGCAAAACATCCCCAAAACATTTTTGGTTGGCTGTTCTAGAGTTTGATTAAAATATAAGATCTTAGAGGCTCATCTGCATTTGTTCTAACAACAATTTTTTATATAATCTTTAATGAAAAAGTGAGTTTCATCAATAAAAATTGTCCTTTGACTTCTTCATGGCTCTATTCTTTACATTATCTTGCCTGTGACAAGAATGTGGGTATTTTTCCTTCCTAGTAACAGGCAGCAGTTACTTTTTACATCATTTTCTTTCATCTTCAAGTAACCTGTGGAGGATCTCTCTACCTGCCAGGTCCCTCAGAAAGGTCTGTTTTATTTTCCTTTGGGTTAATCAGGCTGTTTTTGCAATAATAGCTTATTAGTTGTTGGTAGTGTTTTAAAATCTAAACTGAATTTTTTTTTGTGCTTTGGTTTGACCAATACTATTGCATTGTGATGTTGAATGATCCATAAACTGCTTCACTTTGCCACATCAACAGCCATCATAATATCTCTAACAGTCATTGAAGTGTGCTCTGTTAAAGCTACAATTGCCTCTTACTTTGGCGTAAATTCTTAAAATCATAGAATTAAAAACAAAACAAAAGGGAGCAATAAAACATCTGCATATAGCAAAATCTAACATTCAACTGACAAAGAAATAACTGAAAGTGAATAAACTTGATTGGTCTGGTTTCATCTCGTCAAATTTAAACATTCTGAATCAGCTTAGTATCAGTTGAAGGAGACACGCTCATACCCATTGCTGTCACAAAAATAAACTATATAAAAATTGTTTATATCAAGTAATTTACACAGAAATACCTAGGTTTCTTTGATATATAGATATAGATATACATATATATGTATGTAGTGACTAACGTGATTGTGTATTAGTGATTTCAGACAAATAATCTACTTACTCTTCTTCACACATGATGTGCCATTCACCTTTATTGTGCCTTCCTAAAGCTGTTCTCTTACTATTTCCCCCTCCTCCACACCTCCATCATACTGGATTTCTAAGTCTTCACATTCATCTCTTGTAATATATAGCCTCCTTCAAGGCTCATCTCAGGTATCAACTCCTATATGATATCTTTTCCTGATCCTAAATTATTAGAGGTATTTCTATCCCCAGTTACTTTGTATATTACTTTATTAACCTATCCATATGTTGCATCTTCTCAGTATGATGAAAGTTACTTGACGGTAGTAGCTTTTCTTTAATGTCTTTGCACCCCTGTGCCTAACAGATTATCTTGTACAAAGTAGGTACTATATAAATTGAATGAGTTGGGTAGATGGTGCAGTGGATTGTAAAGCCAAGCACAAGTAACTTTCCAGAGGACTGCTGCTGTGAACAGCTTCAAGGTTCTGATTATATAGTACAGTTAACTCTTTATTTATTCAGAAATAAACTAAAATGTTGGGGGCGGAGCCAAGACGGCGGCGTAGCAGCAGCAACATATCGCAGCTCTCACATACCCACCCCAAAATACCCATAAAATAGGACTCTAAACCAATCCTAGAACTCCAAAACGCACACAAGGATACTTCCCACTAAAGTCAGCTCAGCTACGAGGAACCATATCAGCACTGTGAACCGAAACCAGCCTGGCCTGAAGCCGTGGCTGTGCCCCAGGGGCGGCTGGGTGGGAGAAGCAGAGAAAGCTCTCTGGTGAGTGGATTAGAGACAGCTGCGCATGGGGATTGCAAAAGGGGGAGATAAGCAGTCCGGCCGAAAGGTCTCCAGAGCAGAAAAGCGAAAGACGGAGGTTTTGCACCTGCCTCCGCATTGTAGCTTCCCACCCGTGGCCTGCAGACATCAGGGGGACTGAGCAATTGTTTTCAGGCCAGTGCTCTCGCCTTGAGCGGCCTGGATCCGGATCATCGTCTTGGGCCTCAGTCTTGGAGTCTTCATTATCCAGTCAGCCGGAAGTCTACGACAGCCGGGAGGACCCCAGAGATTTGGGACACAGCTTTCCCTTCCGGAAGCAGAGCCCCATAGAGATTAAAAAAAAAAATCACGGTCTGAACAAGCATGAGTAAGAATAAGCATAAGAAGCAAAGTAAGAACAGCTCCCAAACCCTAGATTCCTTCTTTGGGGAAAAGAAAGATCATGGGAGAGAGAGGGAGGAGGAGAGCAGAGCCAGAGCGCCCCCACCAGAGGGCTCCAATAAACATGAAGAATGCCTTAAAGCTAGAGATGAGCTGAAGAA